>NQII01007875.1:1472-83256 GCA_002778355.1 Clitarchus hookeri | reverse complement strand
ATGATGTAGAAATATTTGTTAAAGAAATGACTCAACAGTTATTTAAAATGTTTTTTAATATATGCAAAACAACTAAATGTTTTTGTAAAGTTTGCTTAGATGTCAATTTAAATGCAAAGCTAATAACTTTTTCTNAAAATGTTTTTTAATATATGCAAAACAACTAAATGTTTTTGTAAAGTTTGCTTAGATGTCAATTTAAATGCAAAGCTAATAACTTTTTCTATTAAGTATTTAGAAAATATTATTTTAATAAAAATTGTACTGGAAACTTTTTGTTTTTATAAAATGAAACACATTACCATATTTACACAACATGAAGAAAACAAACAACGTGACACGCTGAACGTATGACTGTACAAAAACAAGTAGCACATTACCAGTAATATTTACAGAAGAAACAGTGACATTCAGATTTTGCACACATAACAGGCTGTACCATTTATATGAAAATTAACAATGATCTATGTTTCTAAAAAATCAAGCAGATCATCATTATTTCACCAACATAACACTAACTGAACAAAGTAATTATTTAGCTATACAAAAACAATCACTTTGTGTACATTAAACTTAATGCAATTCAAACTGTTTTCTTGAAATTTATTTTGCCTATTTCTTGGGAAAATATTTGGTGACATGATCTGAATGTTTTCTTTTTTTTTAAGTTGATTCTCAAGTTTGTTAATATCTGTCCATTTGCAGTAAATGTCCTTTTGCTGTCCACATTTGATGGTGGTAGCCAAACAGCTGCAGTTGCATGTTCAACAGAGTTACTGTACCCTGTACCTCTCTTTGAGACCCAACAAAACATTGAGTATGTTAACTTCTTTCTGTTCGTGTAACAATGTAGTTTGGACATGGATATTAGTAAGATACTAGCTGTATCCCTATCCAGAAAACTGGTAAATTTTTTGTAACATTGCAATCCTACAGATTTTAATTGCCTTTAAATGGCACACTTCCTTACAGCAGATCCTGTTTTGCAAGTCGGTGAGCTTGGAATGTAGCTTATGAATAATGGGATACATAGAGCACTCGAGGACAACAGTACTGTCAATCACAGAAAAACTGTGCTCTAATAGAAATTGAGATGATCATTTTATCTCGTACAGTTGCCAAGCAGTTATGTTTTTAAAATATGCCACACAACTGCCACCCCCGTCAACTTGCAAAAGAAACTCAACCACATCATCAAGGTATTCATTAAAATACCACACTGAACCATACCACGAATTCCACCTGGTCATGACTGGGAAAGGGAAAAGTTTTTACTTTTGTGGATCATTTGGATACTTACTTTCGAGGTAAGAATAATACCTGTGTTTTCGTTTCCGTGAGTTCAGAAATGCAGATTTCACATTTTGAACACACGTGTTCAGTTCATTCAAAGCACTGCTCCACAAACTTGCAACAATGTTGAGCTTATGAGCCCGACATTATATATGAACCACATCACCTGAAAAAATTATCATAATGCAATCAATGCATTTTGTCATGTAAGCTGCCAAATCGGTTATAACGGCAACATTAACAATGTTCTCATACTTTATCTCATACTCAAGTGACGACTGATAATATTGCCCTTGAGCAATCTGTGCCAGTTGCACTCGTCAGTTGTTTCACACCACCAACAAATACACGCTGTTCACAATTCCCAGTCAACGTACGAATCCGTACAATGAACATACACCGGCCCATACAATCAGTTGTTTCATCACACATTACCACAACTTTTTGGTTTTCAAACACCTTCTTCACTTCAAGATTTTCCATCCCTATCTTGGGAACATAATTTTTACTCAAAGCTTTGGCTCCAGGAATGTCACCTGCACCTACAGAAAAATATAAAAAAAATTACCTGTCGTAAATTGCGGTTTGGTGCAAGGTGCAGAGCAGTTTTTATGATAATTTTGTATTGCTTCTATTGATGTGGAATAGTCTGCATATTAACCTCCACTTAAACAATTAAAAAATTCAATATAAACTGCACTGCTCAAAAAGAAAATAATTTTAATAATTCTAAGGACACTGTAGAATATTTTGAAACTTACCTTGACCATACTTCACACTAGGATCATCAATCAACCTTATCATTAGGAATGTTTGCTTCCAGCAGCATTTTTGTAAGATCCAGAACACATTCTTCTTTGTTATTTTTCCTATTTACTGTCTGTTAAACTGATGAAGGAAGCAAGATTTGTTTCATGGCTTTTTGTTCTTAAGGGTCAGATCTTTTTATAGTGGGTGTGTGGACGTGGCGATGTGTCTTTTGCAATTATCTTTCCTGGACCACTCTTCAGTCCCGTTGCAGTACTTATACATAATTATTGCCTTGTTCAAATCATAAGATAAAGAAGCCATCGGATTTCAACTCTCGCTCGGTTGTGTAAAGATAACACTTTCGCCATTGCTAATGTTATTCACATAAAATTGCGTTTAAAAATGTAGCAGGCACGCAAATAAAATCCTTTACGCAAACATTAAACGTCATTTTACTCGATGGCCATATACTAAACTTTTCTTTAAATGTTAAAATCCACTGCAATTTTGTTCTCAAAACACGTGCATCCAAAACACAAGTAAGAAATGGAAACAATTTTTTTTTCTCATTTGAGTTTGGCCAATTGCATACATCGAAAATTGATGTATCTTTCTAGAAACTTTATTTATAGCACTCGAAAAAATTTCAAATTTGTTTTTGTTGGTTTCACTTTATTCACTTAAAACACCATGAATAAAGTGTCTATTATATTGAAATGAATAATTAATGCATAACAATAATAATACTGTAATTTATTTTTGAAAATAAATTTCCCAAAAAACAATTACTAATACCGTATTAGGCAGTTGGCTAAACTGCACTAAAATTATTTTTTGTTCCTTGTTGAAACAGGCATGTTTTTCAACATTAAGTTAACGCTGTTGTTGTTTACTGTAAATTGTATTAACAAAGCATCAAAAAGTATAAGATATGTTTATAATTTGCTTAATGAAACTTTATTTATTGTATTTAATACTGCAACTGTGTTTCGGAAATGCCAAACATTGATGTTTTCGCCGCAGTAATTCTGTTGTTCCCATTAGGTTAGCAGTTTAGTTAATTTTCGCAGAAAAAAATCACAATTTAGTAGATTGACACAATTTTTGTGTTATTCCCGTAAAACATTGTGATTTTGCATAAAAAATCATAAAACCACCATTTGCGAAAATGAGATGTCCCTACAAATAGGGAATGGCTTATTACTTCTCACAGAATGTTTATCNCACAATTTAGTAGATTGACACTATTTTTGTGTTATTCCCGTAAAACATTGTGATTTTGCATAAAAAATCATAAAACCTCCATTTGCGAAAATGAGATGTCCCTACAAATAGGGAATGGCTTATTCCTTCTCACAGAATGTTTATTTCTGGTAATTACAATTACTTCAAATTTCTTATAGGCATAATCTAAATATTTCAAATAACTAGGAGGAAACTATACAGACATTATTTCCCTAATTACGTTAAGGCTAAATACTGATACTGCGGCTTTAAATTCATAGCCTCACTTTAATTAAGACGTTCACGTAGAAGTGATGCTTGTCTGTTTATCAAGACGTTGACTGTACATAAAGAATACACCATGGTACAGCAATGTGATATATTCTGATAGGCCTAAGTCTATAACTTTGGCATGCGTCAATTAAAAAAAAAAAATTAAATGTAGCTCAATTTCAAGAACTAAAGTTTCTAATTTGAAGTGAATATTTAATTATAAATTTACTTGAATAAGTGGTTTTTAATGATATCTTTAGGCTGTTGGTATAAGCATACGTGAATTTTGAGGTTCAGTAAGTTATTTCTCAGTTCTAAAATCCAAATTCGCATTCATTGTTTTCCCATGTGCTTTGGTTTTATTTGTTGGTCCACTGAAAAACGAATTTTTGATAATCCACTGTACCGAAATAACCGAACTTTGTCTTTTTTATCACCATGTTGTAGTGTTGTAGTAAACTTGCATTGGTTCCTCAGCCCAACAATTTGACTGCAAAAACTTACTCTTGTAATACTTGCACACTAAAACGTTAACATTATGAAAAATGTAAATTCTCCCATTGTAACTTCTATTGCTGTATCAAAAACTTTAAACTTCAAGTTTAAATTAACATGTTTTCTGATAACCTAAACAAACTCCATTTAAAGTTTTAATGTCTTCATTCGATACTATTGAATGTTGTTCCGTGTATCGATCAATTCAGCACAAACTATTGCAATTGATCGCTGGAACCAACTGTTTTTACTACCTCACACGTGAATCTTAAATGTTTATTTTGTTTCTTTGCAAAGCAATTGCTTCGTTAAAAATTTCAAATAATGCAAATTTCGTAAAAATTTTGTGTTTTTGTGCTTTGCGAAACACGTGTCCTTATGAATAGAGTTTTACTTTTCTAACAGTCTCGTCAATCATTGTATTATAGGCTGATTTGCGATTCCATTTTTATGCTAATTTTGATGGGAATATCTGTTCATATATTTAGTTCTGAGGAAGGATTTAACAGTCATATTTTGTGTCAAACATAAAACAATCTATCTATCTTAGGCGGATTAGCAGCCCAGTTTTAGGCTAATTTTGCTGTTAATCAGCGTTCACATCTAAATTTCTGAGGAATCCTTTTACTGAAACAGTCTGTCTTTTAATTTTACATCTCATTAATAAACAATGCATTGTTTTCTTTTGTTAACAGTAAAACACAGTCTCATCAGTCGACAACTGAATGACCTGATATTGAGCTTGAAAAATATTTTCAGCCGAGCTCCAGCCACAAGCAGCTTTAGCTCGATTTTAGAGTACTCTCAGACCAGGAATTGTTTACATTGCCAGCCTTGTTGGCCTTCAACAATAGCAAACAACCATGGGAAACAAAAGTGCAATATTTGTTTTAGATATTGACTATCATTACATGGTGTCACAACGTTCACAAACTTATATTTTCCTGTGAAAAATGTTACTTTTATTTGAAAGTTAATCCAACAAAATGCATGCAATTTATAAAAGGGTAACACATTTTTGAGGATGCTCCCCACACTGTACTTTTTCAATCACAATATCTATATTTTAATTTCTTGACTTGTAGCTGTGAATGTTCTTTACTCTCTGAACATGAATTTTGATAGGTTCGTGGGTATTTCCTATTCATATATTTGTTAAAGTAGGTTTTTAAATGAGTCTGAATGTAAGTACATCATATAAAATTAAAATTGATAATTTTTGATGTATTTTTTTAGGTAGAGTATGGCTCGGCCAATTAAAGTAAAGAAGTGGGTACACATGATGAATAACTGAAAATCTTTATAATTTCTTGTGTAATTTTTGCAAGTTTTTGATTAGCAAAATTACCTTGG
The DNA here is from genome assembly GCA_002778355.1 of Clitarchus hookeri. Lineage (NCBI taxonomy): Eukaryota > Metazoa > Arthropoda > Insecta > Phasmatodea > Phasmatidae > Clitarchus > Clitarchus hookeri. The sequence continues at coordinate 77,868 of NQII01007875.1, read as the reverse complement.
AAACAACTTTGTGTAAACATAATAGTATACGACTTTCATGATAAAATTGCATACATAAAGTAATATTGATTAAGTAATAATAAATATAGTTTTAGGGAATAAAACAAGATTGTATTACTCATGGTGGAACACTTGGAATTATTACCATACTGTTACAACACTATTACAAAGAAAATTCTTACACATTCAATCATGGTTCAAAGAAAATCATTTACGGTATTAACTGACATGGAACTAGTTGTTGCATCAGAAAAGAAGCATGCAATTGCATGTACACACTTGCATATGCACCAGCATCACACAAAGGTAGTTAGTTATATGTAATAGTGAAATGAGTGAGGGATGTGGTTCTTGCAGAGTAAAGCTGCGCTGGAGAAGGCGAAGCAACAGCTGGAGGCGGAAAGTGCAGACCTGGCGACAGAGTTGCGGGCGACGGGGGCCGGGCGGCAGGAGTCTGAGCGGCGGCGCAAGCAGGCTGAGAGCCAGTTGGCCGAGCTGCAGAGCAAGGTGGCGGAGGCAGAACAGGCTCGTGCTGACCTTGCTGAGAAGATGCTCAAGCTGCAGCAGGAGGCAGAGGCCATTAGCAGCCAGCTGGAGGAGGCCGAGCTGCGTGCCTCTGCAGCCACCAAGAATGCTGCCACTGTTGAGACCCAGCTCTCGGAGATGCAGGTACAAAGTTTTCCTTAGTCTGTATTCCATTAAATTTAATTTTGATTTTTGGGTTTATAGATTTTTAAAAAAAGGACAAGAGTGGGAATACATTGATTTTTTTAATCGTGAAATATAAGTTGGGAAAATAACTTTAAACTTTTCAATTTTGTATGAGTTGGTAACCGGAGGTTATTAGTTTTTTTATTTAGTATTTGTTACAGTAAAACCCTGTTATAACATTCCTGCATATAACATTTTCTTGCATATAACATTTTTCTGCATATAACACCATTATTTCATGGTCCCAATAGTTCTCTAGAAGGCTTAATGGTTTCATTTCCTGCAAATAGCAATGTACATATTTTTCATTTCCTGCTTATAACATCAGTATTTGTTAAATTCCATGCAGCATCTCAAATGCAATTTTTATCTTAAGTAAAATTTTAGACATGTTAACAATGTAGTAGCCTACAAAAAGATACAGAAAACAGTTTATACTTGCAATATTATGGATTTTAGAGGTGATGGTCCTGAAATATAACCAACGATAGATAACTAACAATAAATGAGTGAGCAAGCATTCAGAATGCATGTCATTGTGCATTAATTGATGATATGGTCCATGGAATTCAGATCACTGATATTTTGCATTAAATGATTCAGATGATGATTTTGAAGAACTTGACTCGTTATTTATATACAAAATTTATTTTATTAGAATTTTGTTTCATTTGATGTTTTCCTGCAGTTGTTATACTGTTACCTTATTATACCATTTTCCTGCATGTAACATTTTATTTTACTGATCCCTTGAAAAATGTTATAACAGGGTCCTACTGTATGTGGTTGGGTATGCAGTTTTGTTAGTGCTAGATACCATATTAACCCAAACATATAAGTACTTTATTTCAATTTGTACATAATGAAAAATGTGAGAATTGTTGTATTTTTGTACTGAGGTGAGTATTTTTGCTTGTAGTAGTAGCAAGTGTTGGTAAATGTTTTTTGACTAGATATATGTTTCATTTAATACAAACCAATTAATTGAATCCTAAAAATATTAACAGATTTTGTTTCAAGTTAGAAAAAAATATAGGGATTAGGCAAAGAAATAGACCTACAGTGGAACCGCGTAAAGAGAGTATGGCCTATAGCGTCATGTCCGCCATTGCGATAGTTTTTAAATGCACAGTCATGTGTCCTGCTATTTGAAAAGTACTTAATTTAGTTAATAACGGTCTGTTAATGAAGTCTTTCACTATAACGATACAAACATTAGTAAACTTGTATTTTAAAAATGTTTTAACACGTCGCATCGCAAGTGACATCCACCCATTTTCCATACCCGAGCCAGTCTTTGTTAGTCTGTGTCACATGGTGTCACTCGCATCAGATGGAGGAGCATGGGAAGAGGTGCTTTCAGGTGTTGTAGTGAGGTATAGGAGGATGGGTACGATGGGGAGAGGTACGATCGGAAGTGGAGCTAGTAGTGGACAAGAAAGATGGGGGGTACGCTGGATATTGGCTAGGAGGGGTCAAAGGGGAATGGTACGTACTGTTGAATGTAAGAGGGGCGGCAAGATGCTATCCTCCTACCGCTCCTCCTATGTTATGGGGGTAGGAAGTATGCTGCTCTCCACGTACCAGGCGTGTAATGGTATAAGCATGATTACGTCTAACAGTTGCTATACAATGTTACATTGTTTATGATGGTTCATGCATTTTTTGCATCTTATGTTGAGCGGATTTAAATCGTGAGCGTAGCTTCGTGTGTTACGGTTTTTGTAAACCTTGGTTCTGTTTAAATTATGGAGTGTGCTAATAAAAGAAAAACACTTGGCATTGCAACAAAGTTCAAAATAATTTGCGAGGTTTTCAAATATGCATGGCCTAAATAAACACCCTTTTAGTGTAGTTCTTTGTATAAAAAAATGCAACAATATTTGTGTTGAATTTTCCTACGTCAGTATGAACAGCAACACCTTTAGTTCTTTCAATGAAGGTAAAATTTAATTTTATTTCCGTACAAAGAACATTATTCACTGCATCATCAAAACTTTTTCTCATAAGAAGAACCGCAAAACAATCATGTTTCACGAAAGACGTTTAAACTATAGTTCCCCGCACCACCAATAAAAATAAACAGAACCATAACCAGTATATTGTTTGGTCATAACAAAAATAACACATTCGGAATTGCAACCAGCATTTGTAGTCTACATACTGGTTGTGTGAATTATACTGTTGAGTTGAGCAGAAATATTAAGTACAATCTATGAGATATTACAAGTGTACAAGACAGTGAATTCTGCACGATAAATGTAGTTGAAAAATAAAGGTAATGTAAATTTTGTGCCTAAATAAGTAAACAAATTGTAAACATATGTCGGTAATTCACACTTTTCTATAGTAAAAAAAGTTAAAATCATTAGTTTTTCATTTGTTGTAAATGTCTGTTTTCAATGTTGATATATTTCATTTTCTTTAAAATATTATTCCTGATTGTCCAAATATTTTCCTATCCTAACATAAAGTTAAATTTGTTTATGGTTGAACAGATACATGGGTTGTCCGCGGGTTGGAACAGAACGGAGCAACTGCTAGGCAACTAGCTCCCTCCCTGCCAGCTGTGTAAGGGGAGGAAGCGAGCTCTGCCGATTATCACAGTGAACGGCTGAAGCTTGCATGAATATTTTTTGTCGAATGTAATAATTATGCACTAAGCATTCACACTGTATTTGTAAATACTGCTGACTTTACTCATCTTCTGTGTTTTGTGGTTAGGTTCTTGACAACTAGCAAATGCGGCGTTTGCAATTGCAACTATTTAGCGAGGGTGGTGATTATAGTCTGTTGCTCACGTTGCATAACTAATTAAGAATGCCAAAAATAGGTACTGTTTCAGATTGTTTCCGGAAGTTTGAACGCGAAGGGTTTTTGTGTTTTACAAACAGACTAAAGCGCAAATACTGCTATGTAANTATTGTTTCCGGAAGTTTGAACGCGAAGGGTTTTTGTGTTTTACAAACAGACTAAAGCGCAAATACTGCTATGTAAACATTGAGAGGGTGCGAAAAGACATGTGCTTAAACACTGCCGTGCCTTATGCACAGTGATTTAGTTATAGTGGAGGACATAAATAAAAAGACAACTGCATTTGATGCAAATTTGTGTAATTTTTATATTTTCAAGAAAACACAAACAAATAGGTTTCTACTACTTTTTTTTAGAAATATTTTTACTGTGTATGAAGTATTTTTATTTTACTAATAATAAAATATTTAATAGTATCTTGTAGTTGGGTTGTGGATTTGTGTTGGAGTAATATTGAACTGAATGGGATTTAATAAAAATATTTGTATGCACAAATAAACCAAAGCTGTATGTGGGTGATATAAAAATCTTGTAAAACTCACACTAGTGAATGTTCTTGGGCAGTTTAAAATATCTCTAAAAAGTCCAAGATTGATCACACAAAAATGACTACAACGTGACAATGTGTGTTACATGATAAGTGTCCTTTTATTCTTATTGCGAAATATATTTGAATGTTTTCCATTTAAATATGTACCAATTAAAATAAAGAATAGCAAATTCTATTTAGTTTAATTGAAATTGTTACCAAAACAACAGATTCATGTTCTAATAAAAATGCATANAAGAATAGCAAATTCTATTTAGTTTAATTGAAATTGTTACCAAAACAACAGATTCATGTTCTAATAAAAATGCATATATTTTTTTGTTATAGAATTTATTTGACAAAATGAAATTTTTTTTTTGACGAAATGGTAAAACTTTAATGATGAAATTAACTAATTTTATTTACTGCCAAAGTAGGGTGTATTAATATGAATGTTGGTGTTATTCAAATGCAATGTGATAGCGCTGCATCCATTGCCTTTNTGCCAAAGTAGGGTGTATTAATATGAATGTTGGTGTTATTCAAATGCAATGTGATAGCGCTGCATCCATTGCCTTTTCGGAAGGTGGTGATGCGCCCAGTATATCTCCTCGTAAAGTTGTGAAGATAGTCTTCCGAGGATTAACAAGTTCTAGAAATATGACATTTTTTCATAGCACAGAATTTCCAAACCAATTAAGTTATAAAATATTAAGTGGAAGTNAAGTTCTAGAAATATGACATTTTTTCATAGCACAGAATTTCCAAACCAATTAAGTTATAAAATATTAAGTGGAAGTGAGAGTATTGCAGGTTACTGATGTAGCCAGTCGAAATGTCTCATTACAATTTTTTTTTGTAATGTCAGTAGGTTCAGTTAATTACTGTGCTTAAAAAGGGAATTTTTTGATGTTCAGCGGTGATTAACCATTGTTTATTACTCAATTGAGCANAAGGGAATTTTTTGATGTTCAGCGGTGATTAACCATTGTTTATTACTCAATTGAGCAGCAGGAGTTCTGGATTATAGTTAATGAATAACGTGTATTCTAATTATCTTTGAGTTCCATTTTGGCACATTGGCATAATACCAGTAGTGATTTTTTCATTAGAATAATTTGACTTGTATTAACAATTTCTTTCTTCTTTTTTCAATTATTTATGTTTTATATAAAGTTTTCTGGTATATAGGATAGTGTGTGCTTCACTTTAGAGTATTGAGAGAGTACTTGTATGTTGATGAATTGTGCAGGCGCAAGTGGAGGAAGAAACGAGGCAGAAGTTGGCCCTGAGTTCGCGGCTCCGGCAAGTGGAGAGTGAGAAGGAGAGTTTGCAAGAGCAGCTGGAGGAAGAGGAGGAGGCTAAGAAGAACCTTGAGAAACAGTTGGCGACGCTTACTGTTCAGTTGGTCGAGGCAAAGAAAAGAGCAGATGAGGAGACCGAGCAAGTTGTCCAGTTGGAAGAGCTGCGTAAGAAGATGGCCAAGGCAAGAAATATGTTTATTTTTTTTTTTTTTGTGTAACATATTTTGTCTTCTATAGGAAAGAATTTAGGAGTAATTGAACATGTTTCACGCTAGATGGACTCTCGTACAAAAAACTTTCAATTCATATTTTATTTCCCTTTTAAATTTCAAATTTAGCTTTTAATTGGCAATGTAGCGAAAACTTTTTTTTTGGGAAAAATCAGAATCCATATTTGACCCCAATTAAATTTTTTCAAATCTCAAATCTGAATCTGAATTTGTTTCCAGTAAATTGGCCTGGTCTATTTCAAATATTTTTTGTACTGTGGGGAATATACTGTGGACAGAACTACAGAAAATTCTAAGAGCGAATGCACAAATTACACAAATAATGATATCACGGTGTGAATTGCTCTCGAGAACATGCCACCAAGTTAAGTTATAAAAGTTAAAGAAATTTATTAACAGTTTCCTCAAATAGTGTAAAAGTGAATCAAGAAAAAGTTTTTGTGTAATTTTTAGTATGGTTGNAAATTTATTAACAGTTTCCTCAAATAGTGTAAAAGTGAATCAAGAAAAAGTTTTTGTGTAATTTTTAGTATGGTTGTGCCATGTTATATAACATGTACATTGAATATTACGTACATGACGTAAGGTTAAGATCTCCGAAGTTAGTTTCCAGGTTGTGCAGTCCTTTTGTTTTCAACTAACCTGGCGAAATAGTGTTTTTGTTGGATTTATGTTCATTTGTGCATTANGGTTGTGCAGTCCTTTTGTTTTCAACTAACCTGGCGAAATAGTGTTTTTGTTGGATTTATGTTCATTTGTGCATTAAAGACTGCATTCCGTAAACAAATTTTTTTTGTGGTAACAGTGAATCTTTCATAAGAGCAATGTAAAAAATTTCCACTGAATAACATTTTTGCATTCTCGCATATGACAAATATTTTAAACTGAAATCATAGAAATTTACTCCAAAACTTTAATTATATTCATAATAATAAATTCTGAAGGTGCTTGAATTTGATTATTTACAAATGTATACAGAAAATATACAAATTTCCATTTGTTTTGGATGTATACAGACAGCCACCATTGCAAATCCATGGATAGACACACCTGTTTTCTGTGATTATATTTTGATGATTTAGTCAGTTGTCATCAGGTAATTTTAGTATTTTTTCCAATACTCTTTCTACAATTTTGTACAAAATTTAAATGATTTAAAAAATGTAATTTTAATATTTTATACCCTAAAGTATGTAAACAGTTAATTTACCTTCAGCAAAATACTAATTGTGGTGCTTGATTTTATGTAAATATGTTATCTTAGTAGTTAAATTTGCAAATTCGGTGGAGAAAAATTATAATACTTCCCAGTCTGTATACACAGTACGTGTGCGCATATCGCACTCCCAGAATAAGACTGTTGTAAATACAAAATCAGTGTTTTGAGTAAATCAATTATAAAGATTTCAAATCGTCGTGGAAAATAAAGTTTCAATATTTCCCGTAAGTAATATTTTGAGCATGTGCGTATCTTTGCAATGCTTCTGGAGTTAGTCATCGTGTATTTATAAAATTGAAGTAAAACTTTAAAAAAATAATAAATCTAGTTACAATACAACACTTTAATTGTTGGTGTTTAATTCAAAAGAAGAATTAATACAGTGTTGTTATTAATGATTAATAATGACAGTCTCTTTACAAGGACAACTAAATTTGTCAACAAAGTAAACAGCTGTCACAAACACATAGTAGCACATAGAATGGTGAAAACTAATCACAAGTAATTGTTGTTGTAATTACGACAGTTTAATTGTTGTACAGTAGTGAATTAGAAGAATTTATGTATGTTTTTATTAATAGTTGACTATCACTCAACATGATCACAAGTGGTAGTAACTGTTAATATGACAAATAGCTGTCACAAAATACATTGAAGCACATTAAGTAATCAAAACTAATCATAGGATGCATAACAGAAATAATAACAGTAAGAAGAATGTTTTCTACCTGATTCATCTTAAAACCCAATTAATAGATAATAATTCAAAATAATTCTTACAAGAAGTGCATNGAATGTTTTCTACCTGATTCATCTTAAAACCCAATTAATAGATAATAATTCAAAATAATTCTTACAAGAAGTGCATACAAGTTACGAAAAACAAAATTTTGTCTGAAATTTGCATTTTTGCTGCAGTGTTAATTGGATAATTGTGTTCGTAAGAGTATGCCGTAAATCAATTAACACAAAATCTTTACAAATTTAGCTTTCCAGAAAGCACACAATATATGTACANTAAGAGTATGCCGTAAATCAATTAACACAAAATCTTTACAAATTTAGCTTTCCAGAAAGCACACAATATATGTACAACTTTATTTAATAATTAGGGACTAGAAATTTTTGCGAATTACGAAATATTGAGATATTATGTTGATCCACGAAATTCCGTAATTATTCCAGTAATTCGCAAAACATCGACGAATTGCATATTTAAGTGTGTGTAAAAGTACAGTGCGAGTTTCTTTTACTATGAAAACTCTTACAAACATTAATTTTTACAATTTTNTTTAAGTGTGTGTAAAAGTACAGTGCGAGTTTCTTTTACTATGAAAACTCTTACAAACATTAATTTTTACAATTTTCCATTTATTATACATCATTATCTCTCATTTACTTCACATACCTGTGGATAACAAAACTATTTGAATGGTGATCACGTTGTTGATTATAAAAACCTAAGCAAAGTTTTACGTCGCAAGAACAATTCATAAATTGATTGGTAGCAAGGTTGAAAGATTATCGTTGCAGGTACTATTCATAATATATCAAGNGCAAGAACAATTCATAAATTGATTGGTAGCAAGGTTGAAAGATTATCGTTGCAGGTACTATTCATAATATATCAAGCAGAATCGCCATGGCACTCGTTCACAGTATCGAGCAGAATCATGCCTATGTGTATTTTATTTATAAACGAACTTCTGTAACCAAAAATGTTGGAGATATGACGAAAGTAGATAGTTCGTATATATAACACAGATTAATATTTTCNAAACTTCTGTAACCAAAAATGTTGGAGATATGACGAAAGTAGATAGTTCGTATATATAACACAGATTAATATTTTCTTTTGTCGAATGTAATAATTATGTGCTAAACATTCGCGCAGTATTCGTAAACACTCCCGACTTTACTCCTTTTCTGTGCTTTGTGTTTAGGTTCTCGACAACTAGCAAATACAGTATTTGAACTTCAGCCAGTTTGGTAAATTGTAGTGAACTGCTTACGTGGCAAAACCGGTTAAGAATGCCAAAAATACAAAGTTACTGCTTTAAATCGTGCTCAAGAGTTTAGAAGTGAAGGATTTTTTTGTTCTATAAACTGACCAAAGTGCAAAACTGAGATGTAAACATTGAGTGGGCAGTAAATGACACGTGCTTGAACACTGTTGTGCTGTATGCAAATGGCTGCACGTGAAAGAGGGTGGTTGTGATTGGTGGCCGAGCTAGGCCGAGTTGTGTAATGGTAAGTGGCAATCGTGCAGGTGGTATTGATGCTCGCGTAGGAGCAGACCAACCCTTGTTTGTGTTACATCTCGCGTTCTTAGTTGCTTTATAAATTTTTTTGCTGCATTCGTACAAACAGCATTAGTGAAACTTTTCAAGTCTGAAGACTAGTTTCTATTATCAATTTCTTTAAACAGGAAATGGTGAAAACATGTTTTTGAAGTCATACAGGATTATGCAGGACACAGTTGTCACACCCTAAAATCAGAGTTGTCGCTGAAAATTTCTCAGAGGCGAGTTGCTGACAAAAATACTTCGCACCAGTTTAGTGAATTTTACATAGAGGTGGCGTGGCATGTGATGCATACCGCGCTTATCACTCTCACGCATCTTGGCCTCGGATACGCAAAGTACGTCTTGGTATAAGGCACCCTTAACCACAAATGCACTGGCTGTTTTGTTTTTATTCAAAGTGTTTATGCATAAACATCTCAAGTTCTGTGCGACACACTTTTCACCAGTACCATTTAGGAGACATTATTATTGAGAAAGAAAGTGCATGTGACACATGGGTTAATAGTGCAAATACTAATATTCTTATACTAGTACAATGTTAACCCTATTTTCAAAGGATAAGAAGATATTTCCCAAAGTAACATATTAATTTTTTTTAATGGGATAATTTAAAATTATGTAATTCAAAGTAAAAAATGTTGACCCTGGGTATTTTGAATTAACAAGATATTACTGTATTTTTACAGTCTGATCAATCCTAAAATCTATCAGTATGTGAACACAGTGTCTGCAATGTGTTGGCCAGCGTGTGCGGCTCGCTTTGGAAGCCACGTCCCATGAAATAACTATTTTTTTCATGTGTAAAATACACATATATGAACGACACTGTAGTACGATTATGCAAACAAATTCCCAGAGATTTGTATTTTCTGCGAGCCCTATTTTTTTTTTTTTTATTTAACACATTTTCATGTGCAGTGATTTTTCTTGCTAATTTTTATTGGGCATGTAATTGCCAAACCTTTGTGAGGTCGTCTCGCCATACTGTTGCTTGTGCGTCCCTTCCCATTCCATCTACAAGGCAAAAATAGATGTGATTTATTTACATATTAAAACCACGCATAGTTTTATGAGAAAATAAAATTGTCATCCAGGTGTATTCTGTACCTTGGTTAATTTATAAATAGCCTTGTTGCATTTGAGAACTGTAAACTACCCAATCTCGCCTGTTTGATGAGCTGATGCCACTTTTAATCGCAAAATAATTAATTTTTATTACAGTGAANCCTGTTTGATGAGCTGATGCCACTTTTAATCGCAAAATAATTAATTTTTATTACAGTGAAACCTCTCTTATTCGTTTTTCATGGAACCTACTGAAAAAGACTCAGCATGCGGGAAAACTCAGCATGCGAGATACTAAAAAACCTCAAATTTGTTTTCATCCTTGGGTATACTGAGTTGATTGCCTGTAATGAACAGTGGGCATATCTTAAATACTGTATGAAAAACATATCTCAATCATTCAATATAAGTATTGTATTATAAAATATTGAAATGCTCTTAATTTCGAAAATCTGTTGAATGTTTGCATAAAATTCACTAAATTTCTGCCAAATGTAAAAAAAGTGGCAAAAATCAAACAAACTTTATTAAAAACAATGATTTAAAATGGAAACGTGTTAAAAATTGTTTATAACTGTACTTAAATTTAAAGTACGTAGTTTAATCATAATAATGCTGCATTTTATATTTTTTACTCTTCTTCGGAGGCAAATTTAACACAATTTTTTTGAGTTTGACATGTAAAAATCAGATTTTTTGAAATTATATTTTACTCTGCTAAAAATTTTGTTGCCCGATAAATGTTTTTAAATTTTGCCAAATTAAACGGAAAAGTCTGCTAAGTTGACAACACTCGCCATCTTGTGTGACAGTTGATATCACTGCATTAGTCTTGAAAAAAGTTACTAGCGTAATTTTATCTTAACAGAATTAATCCGTGAAAACATACTGTTCCCCATTAATGCTTGTAATTGACATGTTTATTTACCGTTCTGACCTAAAAATTATTACGGTTCCATTGTGGAACAAGAGTAAAGTTCAAATCCGTTCCATGCATTATGAATGTTTGGTTCTTGTCCGTACCACATCCATTAAACGTACATGTTTTATTTGCGCATATTTTCGTTTGCTGACTTGAAACAAAGAAATGCCTGCAATTATTATGTTTTACTTGTTTTTCGACGTGAGTAATTTAAAACAAATAGTGATTGAATCATCAAAAATAAATTACGATGTTGTTAACAATTGCAACGTTTCACGACAACTAGTTGTGTACACTAGCATTTGAGGTTAGGGAGTGTCTGTTTACCTGCTTTTGGCGCTACTGAATTTTGGTAGTACCAGTTTTAAGATAATTTTTTCACAGATAAGCAATAGTTCCGAATATATTTTGGTTTTCGGACAGATTATCTGATCGATGGATGCGGGTAAATTAATGATTTAAGGGCGTAGCATGCAGGTTTTTTTAACGTTATTTATATAGGATATTTGTTGAGACCATCCAAAAAATCGACTGATACGGGAAATCGACATAAACGGGAACGCAACGAGGTTTCACTGTAATGAAAATGTGCTGTCTAACAATTTCCCTGAATTCCTAATACTTTCAGTATTACATATATGCTGTAACATCCAAACTTCTACTGCATAAGAACCACAATTAATGTCTTAAAAAAACATTAAACAAAATTTGCAATCTATAACAAACTATGATCCACAGTTTTATGTCGTTCTTTTAAGTTCACATATAGCCACACAACTCTAGTTGTAGGTGCATTCAGCAAAACTAATGTGAAAGATGCAAACACAAGTTCAGTGTTTTTACCAGAATAAAATTTGAAGTGTTTGTGATATTAAATAACTTACAATATGGGTAATGTTTCAAATATATGGTGACCATGAGAATGGATTTGACAGAAACATTTTAGTAATATTACAAACATTCTGTATTTACCGAATGCAAAACTATTCAAATGCAAGACAATCTCAGATTTTGATACTCTGTTCACAGGGAAAAAATTTTTGGTAGGCAATATCTGCCAATAAAAATGTCGCGCACAACAATTTTAATTATTTTGTTTAATTTTGAATAAAATAAAAAAACTATTCTACCACTGTTACTAAAATAGAGTAAAATCATAGAAATATATCACTTGAACTAGTTTTCTTGTACAAATTAAAAAAAATCTCATGTCATATACTGTCATCACTAACACACAATAGAATGAAAGGAATAAAACATTTCTTAAACAATATTGTACAATATTACTGATGCCACTATCTTAACCTCTACAGTTATTGGAAATTCTTTGTTTTTCTTTTCCTGCATGTATTGAACAACTGTTCCTTCCAGTTCAGTGAAACAACCCTTTTTTGGTCTGCTAAAAGCCTTGCGGGTAGAGTTTGAATTTTTAAATTTTTTCTTTCATCTTTCACCATCTTCAAATGTTGGCATCTGAAATCCTGTAATGCTGAGCAGCCACATTGTTGTTGCTTCATTCTGCATTTCTGATAACCATAAATATAAAATTTGCATTACGGTAGACCCGATGATTACGAGAAACTAAGAACTAGATATTGCACATCTTTCCAAATTATCCATTTCATCTGCTACCGCACTTTAATAATTGGCCATGTACTGTGTTCGTGTTCAAAGTAAACAATGTCATAGATGTAATACCAATCTGAACACATCCAGACTTCTGTATTAAGCGATCAATATATTGAGGTGAATGAGCTTGCCAGCCTTTGTACAGAAAATAATGGTGACTAACTAGGCTAAACGCTAGAATGTGCTGCGTGTAGCTCGAGCTAGTAACATTTTCGGAACTTACATCTTTTGTGATATAGATATCTATGACATTTTCGTGCAGACATGTTGACAATATGCTCTGTTTACATTATGTTCGCGGTTGCGAAGTGGAGTACCGCATGTCAATACTTGGTGGCATTGAAAATAATTATTTTTCAACATTTTTGCCAGCAAAAACAATATTATTAGCATAAAATGTCAATAACCAACACTTATGTAAACATCTTGCTGGAAAATTTTTACCAAAAGTCTTGAAATAGCCTTAATATGCGAAAGTTAGACAGATTCAAAATTTTTACCATTGCCACAAGGAAAAAACCCTTGTCTTGCATTCAGGTAAATACGTTATTATGCTCTCAAATCAAGCTAAGACCATAATATAGCTAATTTTCCGTGAGCATAGTAAGTTATTATTTCTTTCTGCTGGGCAAGTAAGTTGCAACTTTTCAAACAACATTTTCACGTGAATAAACTGTGGATCGTAATCAATTTATGTCCATTGCGGTAGTAAGAAATGCTACAGCAAAATCAGTAATTTTCTAGATGCATGAGCAGCTTGGCGACATATTTTGATGGGCTTCAGGTCATCGACGTTCATACCAAAAACCGAAACTGCAAATAAAATCGTAATCCAGCAAGAAAATTGTGCACAAAGGTCATCAATAATCAATCTAGTTAGTTCCAAATGCAATACAAGACAAAATCAAAAAAGGAAAGCCAAAAGTAGTTATTAAAATTAGAATTCTTCCGATACTATGTTTTCCGATACAGATACCGATGCCGATAGCCCGATGCCAATGCCGATACCCCGATACTAATGTCCTTCCCTCTTGCTTGTTCCGATACCAATGTCCTTCCCTCTTGCTCGTTTCTAAGTTCGCAGTTTTCAACATATTTTGATGTGCGTCACAATGTGTCAGGTGCTTGTTTAAATTTGGTGTGGTAAAACAGCTTTTATCTTTACCACCCCAAGACACTAATTTACCACACTGGTTGCATTTTGCTTTACTTACGTCTGTCAAGTCTTTAGAAAAGTATTTCCACACACTAGACATTTTAACTCGGTATGTAACAATTCATGGGTGCCAAAAAATCCATTTCACGCATAAAAAAACACGATAAACAAAAAACAATCAGGTTTATGCTCAGTATTTTTCACAGAGTCGTGTCCGCTAGCATCAAGTATTTAATGACCACAGATGCAGACTTAATAAGTTTTACCAATAGTCCATACAGACGGTAATTGCATACACCGGCATTCAACTTTGATCAATTCTGTGTCTTTTCACATGCTCGTTTGTAGTAATGCATTGTTACTCTGATTTATTTACGTTTTTATGCGCATCTTATTGCAGCTCGCCATCTGGAAGATCAATACTTTACAACAGTTACAGGCTGCAATATTTATTTCCAGCAGTGAAAGTTATTTTTAAAATATTTTTAAACAGCTCACAATATGTTTGTTTGTATAAAGCATACATTTCAGTTTGGCGTAGTTATGTTTTTCATGCCAAATAGTAATAATAATAATAACAGGCAACAAAAAAAAAATTCCAAACATATACACGCAAGATTAGAGAACATATTAGTGGTTACAGAATAGTTCTCAGTGCAGCCGCAAGAGGTCAACGTAAATATTCAAAATGGTATCGATTGTAGTTTGCAATTTTTCCACCCAGAGCACAGAGAAAAGAAAATTTTCAACTTGCGTCTACGATATATACATCTATGAACTCCAGCCGTTTATTTGAACTCCAGCCATTTATTTTTAAACAGATGTAAGCGAGTCATGAGTAGCGTGATAGAAAATTTGTGATGTTTGCCTCTATCCAGGTCTTTTTGTTGGTTTAAAATTCCGTAAAAAACTGCAGGGCTGATTAATATTGTAAAACGTACCACACCATGCAATTTTTTTGGCTAAAGAAAACAATAACCTGATTTCATTGTCTATTACCGATACTAATGTATTGGCCCGATACCATTCCCGATACAGATACATTTAAAAAAGGTTAAGTATCTGTCGATACAGATACATCGGAACAACTCTAATTAAAATAGCACTATCGCGGGATGTATATAAAAATCAAACATAGCGCAAACAGGCTGAAAATGGCTGGTTCACAAAGACTGCAGGTGTGGAACAAAGGAACTGGTGAGACATGAAACTTGCCCTACTATTGGCTGTCCCTATTGCTAATCACAAAGGGAGAAAGGGTTTAGTTGTGAGCTATGAGCTTAGCCTTTAGCAAGCTGTACACAGATTACGGCATGCGGCATAGAGAGAGAACAGCATGCGTTACCACTTCTGTTCACATGTATATACCTCGCATGTCGGCCTAACTCACCAGGTGTGCACTTTGGGTGTGTTCCAGCCAAAATTTTTAAAGGTTTTTTTTTGGCAATTCTTTGTTTGTTTGGTAGCTGTGGCCTATCAATTAATGGTAGTGGTACATCATCTTTTATGTTATTGCTGCGTGCTAACGAATGTATTTTTAAATAACAGATGAACAGAGTGGTAAAAGAACGAAGTATGGTTTATGTGGATTTATTCCGAATAAACCACATATAACACGGCCTATGACCAGGTCGCCTGATGGAGGGATGGCAGGGTGAGGACAACCCGTGACAGCAGAAAGCTCTAGGCACCCAGTGTGGTTGTGCCAGAACGGTGGTACAGGTTTCCTATTCCTAGACTGGTAGGGGCGTATCAAAATAGACGAGCTAGTGCATGGAGCACGTCGGACAGTCTTCCAGGCAAGTCTNATAACAGATGAACAGAGTGGTAAAAGAACGAAGTATGGTTTATGTGGATTTATTCCGAATAAACCACATATAACACAGCCTATGACCAGGTCGCCTGATGGAGGGATGGCAGGGTGAGGACAACCCGTGACAGCAGAAAGCTCTAGGCACCCAGTGTGGTTGTGCCAGAACGGTGGTACAGGCTTCCTATCNGAACGGTGGTACAGGTTTCCTATTCCTAGACTGGTAGGGGCGTATCAAAATAGACGAGCTAGTGCATGGAGCACGTCGGACAGTCTTCCAGGCAAGTCTTGAAGGAAGACGATCAGCGACTGTACACAGCATGATGAGCAGTTGAATTTGCAAGGCTGACAAATGCGAACTGCCCTGAGGGGCCTTTGAGAGTCCTATTTTTTATACCTGTCTGGCCAGTAGCGTTACATGAGGGCAGCAATGGAGCTTTCCTAGTTATGCGACAGGATGCACGTCTGTTACCCTGGGCTAGAATGTCGTTCAAAGGGGCAGAATGCAATCAGGTTGCCAAGGCAAATGCACATGCAGGACAGGTTGCCTGCATTCTGGTTGCAGTGGACCTTGTGAATCCACTTAAAGGTGATAGAGCCGACGTTGTTGGAGTCTAGCAATGGTGTGATTTAGCGTGGCGGGGTAGTGCATCTGAGGTGGTTGCTCAAAGGGGTCATGGACATTGCCCATACCGTGTCAAACTAACCAGAAAGCATAGAAAATGAGTTTACACAGTCAAAGCATTTAGAAATACTGCCTGAATATTTATTGTTAGTTTTGTGTTTTGTGCCAGTTGTTACTATAATGAACTAAAAAATATGTGTGTGTTATAGCTACACATTTTATCTTCAAATTTTATCAACATTTTTTGTTTGGAACTGTCTGGTTAAAAATAATAAAAGAAAATAGTTTAGCTATGGTTCTGCCAATGAACAAGAATTTAGTATTTCAGATTGATATATTGAATCATACGTGCTGTTATTATCTTTCTTCCTTGTTACCATTCATTTAATGAATCATTTTTGTTCGGGAGTAAAATATGTCCACATTTTTGGAGTCAACTTTTCTAGTACATACAGTTATATAGTATTACTTTTAGAAGTGTGATAAGATTTTTGTTATAATATTGATCTCAATTTTTTATCAGGACATGGAAGCATTGCAGCGGCAAATTGAGGAACTGCAAGCGGCTAACGACAGGCTGGACAAGTCAAAGAAGAAACTCCAGGCAGAATTGGAAGACACAAATATAGATCTGGAAGCACAGAGGGCAAAAGTACAAGAGTTGGAAAAGAAGCAGCGGAACTTTGATAAGGTTCTGGCGGAGGAAAAGGTATGTTTATTATAAGTAATGTTAAAATTGCATTTTTACAAATTCTCCATCTGTGTGCTCCTACTTTGAGTCTTGGTTCCAAATTTGGACTAACATTATTAATAAGACAAAAGTTTTCTTATTATTTAGGTACCAAAATTTGAATATTTGAACTAAGACAAGTAAGCAGCTTCAGCTGGTTTAGGTGGTTGCCGAAATACTTTTGTGGAATGATATTTGAAAAGAAATTGCTATTCTATTTTCATTAAAAACAATTCATTTCCCACGACATTTGAATATATTGTAGTGCGTACTTGACTTCAGATGACTGCATCAGATATATCCTTTTTATTAATACCAGCAAAAAACAAATGAGTACTGGTTGGTTAATAAAATATCTGAGGAAAAATTTAGTATTTACAACCATGTGTAGGGTTATGAAGATTTTAAACCAGGGCTGCCACCAGTCCTGAAGCTAATACCCTGATTCTGGTATATACATTGTATACAAATCCTGTAAAATCCTGGAATCATTGGGTCAAATCCTGTAAAATCCTTGAAATAAAAAAAAGGCAAATTACAGAAAAAAAAAGTGGATATGAGGGATGTTTACGTATTTAATGTAATGGTTTTTGTTTGAAATGTACAAACCATGGTATTTTTTTTCTCCACTCGCACTTTATACGACGACTGTATCTGCGATAATTTTTGTTTCCTCTCCATTGTGATATCAATGCCAAATTGAAAACACAGTCGTCAAATTTGGATTGCGTGCACAGGCAATGTGCGTCAAAGGTACTTTTCAATAATGGCCTTGGCCTTTGCATGTGATCATACAACCAGGAACAGAAATATGTAGATAACTGTATACCTGTGCCAGTGAATAATTAAGCAAAATATTTTGGACATACGCTACTGAAGCAGTGGCGTATGTCCAAAATATTTTTCTTAATTATTCACCTCCGTTGCAAGAATCTTTCAAACAAACATGTCGGTGAAACTGACACGCATTGCTGCGGGCGCTGGTGTCACATTTATGCAGCAGCCATTTTGAGTAAAGTGCATGCACTAAATCTTTGGCATGTAAAAAGAAAGATGGTTTACTTTTTACGTTTATCAACGTATTGCTATTTTGAAGTGAAATATGATCAAATGTTTTGTAGATGACACTTGCGTGATTTATGTATTAATAACTGACATGGATATTCGTTGTGGAGATTTTGGAGAATTTTGAGAATTCACAATTTTTTTCACGAAGTCCATATTTAATACTCTCTTGCGCAAAGATGACCTATCTATCAAATTAAATATAAATTTAATAAGCAGACAACTTGTGAAAAAAATGGTACCAGTGAGGCATGTACTTAGTCTTCCCTTGTTAACCAAAGAGTGGTGCAAGGAATTACAGAGCAATTAATTTATTTCAATAGTTGGAAGTCTTCAGAAAAAAATGGTACCACGGAAGGGTATCTGCAACCTCTTTTTTTGCCAATCTATTACAAAAACGTTACCTTTTCACACAGCTGGTCTTCCGTATAAAATATTACAGAATCGTATCTGAGACTTCCCTTGTAACCAATTACAAAATTGTAACATTGGATGCTGTATACTTTTCTACAAACAAAACCAAAGCTTCATTGTTTATAGCGCGNCCCCCATGTTACCGAAACTCTGTTTTCGGTTGGGGGTATAAATGCACTGAATGTCTAGTTTCTGTAATGTCTAATGAACCACCATGCATGAAGCCAGTTGAAGCTTGGTTGAGGGAGGGGGAAAAGGGAAGGCTGGAAGTGAGGAAGCTAGAATGTATGTATCTGGCTCTTGTCAAGTGTGATTGAGTGGTGGGAAGGTGGAGGAAGCCATAATGGAAGGAAGACCTGCCTTGGTTTCACAGTCCACAGCTGTATTAGAGAGTAAATAGGTAGGGTTCCATGCATCGGAAGGCATGTCCAAAAAAGTAAGCGTAATAAGTCATCAACAAACAGTAATCAAAACCAAGAGAAATCCAAATTGTAACACAAGGAAAGTGAGAAGGCAAAGGAGTGAGAGCACAATGGAAGGACAAAAACTAAAAGTAGTCGCATCATGCGTGGAAACCTGCTGCTTGAGGGGCGGGGGTGGGTGGTGTCAATAGGTATTGGCTAGGGCTGGCAGTTTAGGGGGTGTTATCAATTGTTATATATGAGCTGGCCTGGCCCGCAATGTGCAGCAACTGAAAAAAGTGCAAAAAAATTATTTTTCAACATATTTTCCTAAAATTTCCAACTATTTTTGGCCTAATTTTTTACTTGGTATCTCAAAAACGATTCATTATAGAAACATTGTCGCTTTAAATGGGGTCGATATATCAAAGTTCTACTTTAGTTGATACCATTTTAAGCTCTTGACACTGATTGTTTCATTTCAAAGTAATAAAACATAAAGGCCATAAGCTTGAACCAAAATGCAATGCATGTTTTATTAGGAATTAATTTATGACCAGTAGATCGTAAAGTAATTTGTACAATAATTTAATAATATATGAATAAGGAGTTCTTGTATGTGACATCTATACACTTAAAAATCATTCACTTTGCTTGTCTAGTATCAATTGCCTGTTGGTGACTGTATGTTACCTAAATATACAAAAAAAACACAGTATAGGCTGTCCACAGTAAAGTGAGCACTTTTGAGGCCCTAGTTATATATCATTTCATATAAGTTGGCCAGNCACAGTATAGGCTGTCCACAGTAAAGTGAGCACTTTTGAGGCCCTAGTTATATATCATTTCATATAAGTTGGCCAGATTCTAACAGTCAGTGAGTGGCAACTTGAATATTCGAAACCAATAACGTGCCATTTACAAAATCCTGTATCAGCTGATGTATGAACGAACAAAAGTTAATGTTACGTTGGCTATTCTTAGTGCACTGCAGACGCACATTAGACCAGCCGAAAATATGCGCGATAAGAAAGAGTTCCTAGGTTAATTAATACATTNGTTTCTAACAGTCAGTGAGTGGCAACTTGAATATTCGAAACGAATAACGTGCCATTTACATAATCCTGTATCAGCTGATGTATGAATGAACAAAAGTTAATGTTACGTTGGCTATTCTGAGTGCACTGCAGACGCACATTAGACCAGCCGAAAATATGCGCGATAAGAAAGAGTTCCTAGGTTAATTAATACATTTTATTGTACGTGGTCATAAAACAGCGGTTTTTAGTGTTAGAAACTAAACTTCGTGCTAAAGTAGAAATGTATAGGTGTTCAAAATTAAAGGCATGTTAAAACTATCCGTATCCAAGTGAAACGCAATTTCGAATCCTTTTTTCAAGTCTTAATCGCCCCTCTCCAACCCTGCTTTCATTATGTGCTTAATATTAATTCCAAAAGCATACAAAAATATTGCATAATATTGTTGAATTATTTTTTCTAATAATTTAACAAAATATATTTAAAATTCGTGTTGTTCCGAGCTGGTAATAGNATGTTAAAACTATCCGTATCCAAGTGAAACGCAATTTCGAATCCTTTTTTCAAGTCTTAATCGCCCCTCTCCAACCCTGCTTTCATTATGTGCTTAATATTAATTCCAAAAGCATACAGAAATATTGCATAATATTGTTGAATTATTTTTTCTAATAATTTAACGAAATATATTTAAAATTCGTGTTGTTCCAAGCTGGTAATAGAAGAACAGTCAACTTTAAAAATACGCTATCTATTGAGCAAAATAAGAAGCTCAGACTTCGCTCCGGACNAGCTGGTAATAGAAGAACAGTCAACTTTAAAAATACGCTATCTATTGAGCAAAATAAGCAGCTCAGACTTCGCTCCGGACAGGATGTGCGCGCTACCTATTGGATTTTTCCTGTAGCATTACCAGCCACAAAAGAAAAAAATGTTCCGCATGCGACATATATAAATTTACGAACAGATACCAATTGTTTTATTTTTCGCGAGCTCTGCATAATTTTTAAAGTAACATATTGAGTGNCCTGTAGCATTACCAGTCACAAAAGAAAAAAATGTTCCGCATGCGACATATATAAATTTACGAACAGATACCAATTGTTTTATTTTTCGCGAGCTCTGCATAATTTTTAAAGTAACATATTGAGTGTACAGCGTTTACAAACGACCC
Source organism: Clitarchus hookeri (assembly GCA_002778355.1). Taxonomy (NCBI): domain Eukaryota; kingdom Metazoa; phylum Arthropoda; class Insecta; order Phasmatodea; family Phasmatidae; genus Clitarchus; species Clitarchus hookeri. Next base: position 56,729 of record NQII01007875.1, on the reverse strand, counting down.
TACACACACCCTCAAAACTCCGTTTCGAGGCCTCTATAGCGCCTGCCGTGCCACCCAAGAAGTTCACCAATATCCGCACGAAGCAGCACCTCCTGGACGCGCTGACTCGTCGCATCAAAGCCTTCACTTGACGCACCAGTTGATGGCAAATAGATACATAAACGAAAAGTAAACATTGGCTCGGCGATAGTCAACTGTCGAGAATGTGGCCTTCATATATGAGATGGACTATACTTTATTCCTATCAGCCATTTTTTAAACTTCCATCACTTATTTATATAACTATTGCCAAGTAAGTAATAAACACAGTGTATATATTTCACCAGACTCTAAAGTTAACGTATAAGGCTACAATAAAATATATTTATTGACTATTACTCCAAATTAGAGGGCTTCAAAAAGTGCTCACTTTACCGTGAATAGCATATACAAGAATTTGGCAAAGTATTTTATTTGTTATTTTGATTCAAAGTGCTATTCCTCAAATCCTCTCTTCAGATTTCAGCTGAGATTTTAATCAAACATTTAATTGGTAATATCAGCAGGATACCTTGGTTACTGTCTGGAATGTGTGGTTATACTGCCAAGTTTTTTCATTTGTTACTACCGAGATCAAACCCTGAACTGTGTNCCGTGAATAGCATATACAAGAATTTGGCAAAGTATTTTATTTGTTATTTTTATTCAAAGTGCTATTCCTCAAATCCTCTCTTCAGATTTCAGCTGAGATTTTAATCAAACATTTAATTGGTAATATCAGCAGGATACCTTAGTTACTGTCTGGAATGTGTGGTTATACTGCCAAGTTTTTTCATTTGTTACTACCGAGATCAAACCCTGAACTGTGTGAGTGTTTACTAGAAAAGCACAATTTATACTCGGAATTACTTTTTATTGCATAAAATGTGGCAAGAGAACACTTTATTAGAAGATAGTTACAGTATGTTTAAAACCTGCCATTTAACAAGGTTATAAACATTTAATATGGCAAGAGAACACTTTATTTGAAGATAGTTACAGTATGTAGAAAACCTGCCATTTAACAAGGTCATAGATATGCAGCCTCGCAGAATCTGGTGGAGACAGGTTTTATTTCCAAAGGTTTCTTCCCCTTAGGGCCGTGGAGGGTAAACCCTATTCNTGTTTAAAACCTGCCATTTAACAAGGTTATAAACATTTAATATGCCAAGAGAACACTTTATTTGAAGATAGTTACAGTATGTAGAAAACCTGCCATTTAACAAGGTCATAGATATGCAGCTTCGCAGAATCTGGTGGAGACAGGTTTTATTTCCAAAGGTTTCTTCCCCTTAGGGCCGTGGAGGGTAAACCCTATTCCCGGGGTTATGTAGCTGTTTCTGAAGTACTGTGAACCCGTGTACCACCTGGCAACGGCAGTCTGGGATTTGACCGATCGAGATGTTCCTTCCTCTAGCAGCATCTTCACACAGTTAATTGTAAATGCCTTGCATATACCTGCTTCCTGTCTACTCTGCTCGTGGTAGGCTTTCTGGGCACCCTTCTGACCTGAGCCCGACATCGAGGCATAAGGTTGAGACAGACAGAGATAGTGGAGACAGTGGGTGTCCTGTGAGGAAAGGCTTGTGTNGAGACAGTGGGTGTCCTGTGAGGAAAGGCTTGTGTACAATTCCTCAACACTAAGGAATGATTCTTGGGGTAGGCCTGCACTGGTCTTCTAGAGAGCTGAATTCTCTCAAATGCTGGTCCTCTGATGGGTTCATAGCCTCTTCTGGGTGTAAATGTGGAGCAGGTTGGAGCTATACACCATAGTCCCCACAAAGGTTGATGTACTTGTCTCTCTAGGTTTTAAAAGTAAGAAAAATTAACACGAAAATCATTAAAACACATTGGAAAGCTGCAGCATTAAAAAACAATACTGTTTCAATGGACTTGACCTTTGCACAATAGGGTCATTCCATATGAAATCATCACATAAAAAAAAAAAAAGGAAGCATTACCAGTTTTGATTTTGATAAACAATTTTGTCCTATGTTACCCTATCATCAAGATGAAAGAAAAATCTAATTTTATATTTTTACCTTCAACAAGTGGATAATGGCAGCCATTTTTCATACACACTGCAAGAAAATTTCACAAATTTCAGAGGTTTACACAATTACCAGTCACTTTTTTTTATTAAGTAACCTATTGTGGAGTTTTTAGTGTCATTTAAAAGCTTACATGAGATACTGTTACACTGTATATTTATATTATAAAATAAATGTATTTTCAAGATGGCGACCATCTGCTTTCAGCATTCAGACAACTGTTTGACCCCACTTTATACCCCATTCTGCTTCACAAAAGTTGCATTTAGATATCTGATCTTTTGTGTGCATAGTGTCTACATGTAGAACAGTGTGCAACATCAACGTTATCGAGGTTGAAGACTTCCTTCCTCGAAAAAACAGTCTCCAACTTGCGGAAAAATGAAAATGTGCTATTTTCGAAGTAAAAAAAAGTTATCTGGGGGGTGAAATAAAAATTTAAGTATTTTGTGGAAGATACTCTTAATGAATAGCTATATGGCATAAGTTGTACCATTCTGTTATTTTTACCCCTGTTGAGTACATTGATACATAGGACCCTTGAAAAAAACAAAAAAAAAAGTAGATTTTTAAATTTAATCACTTTATTTTGAATGTAATTAATTAAAGTGTGTCAAAGGAATGCAAAAGTGAAGAATTATCTTTGCTTTAGTTTAAGTGTGTGCCAATAGAAGCTTTCTTCATGCTGGCAAGTAACCTCAAAACACAGAAAACAGCTTTATGCATAACAAATACCTACTCTCTGCACAACATAATTCATTCCAGCTATGGTACCAGTCTATTAAATTTTACTGCTATGTCTACATTTTAGTCCTCTTTTTGTTCATTCGCTATTCAATTTTCACTCTAATTTACAGTCACTGTTTGTACATTTATACTAATATTTACAAATTTACAAACTCCTTATTTATGCAGCAATGTTACTGTGTAGTATGTGCCATTCTTTCTATGGAAATCACTGATTACATTTCACTCAATGTGTTACTTATGTTGTGTGTTCTTCCATTGTAAGTTACTACCTCAAGTGGTGACAACATTTTTAAAATATTCACTTGTTTCACCCATACCAATTCATTTGTAAGTTTGAAGTGAGTAAGTTTCTGGGTCTTTAGGATGAAAAAATATGACCTTGTATGTACTCTTCTTCTCCCTTCACAGTTTCTTTGCCTGTAACAATTCCAATCCACCAGTCACAGTCATAAATAAAACACACATTATGGTTCAGGTCTGGCAAAACAGCTTGTTGTGGTTTGGTGATGGGTACCACTAAACAGTTCTGTGATGATGATTATTGGTAGACAGCAAAATTGTCTCAATCTACTGGAACAAAACCATGATATTGTCTTGCATGGTACTTCAGCTTCTTGAAATCATCTTTCAAGGGACTTCTCATCACAAACAATATCTTCTATGCCACAAAGAAAAATGTTGTTCCAAAAATTTTGCTTCAACAAAATTCAAACATTTCTTGTGGCGATACAATGTAGTTTTCAGTGGTTCTTTGTAAACTAGCCTTTGTCACAAGACGTTTAACTTTACCTCTGGCGCCATCACACAGACTTTTGCCATGTGATGTGGCAAAAAAATGCTATTCAGCAAACAGACTGAAATCACCTTTGTGGTTATAAGGCCAGGTTAACCAAGGTTTTTTTGNGCAAAAAAATGCTATTCAGCAAACAGACTGAAATCACCTTTGTGGTTATAAGGCCAGGTTAACCAAGGTTTTTTTGGTTTTTGTTTTTGTTTTGAGCAGCTGAACCATCACTAAAATATTACACTTTTGTCCAATTGGGAAATCTGTCTTTTAAATGTTAAAACAGAACATTCTGAAAGGTGTGAACAGCTACAGTGTTGTGTGTCAAACAGTCTCTGATAACACAAAAGGTTTCACACTTTCTGGAATCACTTTCTTTGTAATATACAACAAATTGGTGTAATATGGTTNGCAAACAAATGCTATTCAGCAAACAGACTGAAATCACCTTTGTGGTTATAAGGCCAGGTTAACCAAGGTTTTTTTGTTTTTGTTTTTATTTTGAGCAGCTGAACCATCACTAAAATATTACACTTTTGTCCAATTGGGAAATCTGTCTTTTAAATGTTAAAACAGAACATTCTGAAAGGTGTGAACAGCTACAGTGTTGTGTGTCAAATAGTCGCTGATAACACAAAAGGTTTCACACTTTCTGGAATCACTTTCTTTGTAATATACAACAAATTGGTGTAATATGGTTNTCTGATAACACAAAAGGTTTCACACTTTCTGGAATCACTTTCTTTGTAATATACAACAAATTGGTGTAATATGGTTTGTGCGTTAACCCAATGAAATGCCTGTACTACATCTTGCATCATGACAGTATAGTTTTCTGAGAAATCTCCCAAAATTATGTACTCAGCTGAAGTAATATCTTCTTTTTTTTTTAGTTTAGAAATTCATACTGACGTTTTGCAATAAAATGATGGGATTTTAATTTTATCAACTTTTCCTTTAGCTCAATCAAAAACTCTTCCATGTTTTTCACTAAGGTCGTAAGACAGCGGTCAGTGGACAACCATTGTTTGTATTTTATTTCACTCAGTAGCTCTTCTTCCTCACAGATGATTCCATCCAATATATCAACTCCAGGGCATTTATGACATTGTGAAAATATACAACTTTCTATTGAATCATCACAATCAATCATTTTCATTAAATCTTTGTATGACATTTTACTCACTGTAGCTGCCAACATTAATTNTGAATCATCACAATCAATCATTTTCATTAAATCTTTGTATGACATTTTACTCACTGTAGCTGCCAACATTAATTTCACATCGTGGTGCTTTAGACGCACACATACAGGATGTGTGCCACTGGCACCAGCTAGCACGTAACACTCGGGCCACAATGAAGCAAACTTTGAAAACCCTATCTTTATACATGTAGGCGTTTCTTTGAATTTCAAGTCAACTTCATTTAAATTAAAGAGTACTATATATATATATTTTTGTCTTCGCTCCACTTGCAGATCTGACTGTTACACAGTCCTTTAAACCTCGAGTAATTTCTTCATGGTTAGTAGCATCATTGGAAAATAAGATGCTGGTTTCCTTTTTCTTCTATTTTTACATGATAGTTTATCAATCTTTTGCTCCATTCTTTGTCTTCTTTTANAGATGCTGGTTTCCTTTTTCTTCTATTTTTACATGATAGTTTATCAATCTTTTGCTCCATTCTTTGTCTTCTTTTAGACTGAGGAAACCTTTGTAACCAAATACGAGATTTATTCAGAGCAGCACATGTGTGGTTAACTGATTCTATACACCAGTGCATTCTGACTCAAAATTACCATAATGGTTGTGTTCTTCTCCGTCAAACTCTAATTCCACGGTTCTATTTAACTTTTGAAGACAGCGTGCACACTCAGCCTTACCTGGTGTAAGTTTCAGATGTTCATGTTTAGCAGACAGCTGCATAGTGATTTCCCTTAAGGACTTCAAAATAGGTTTCTTGTGCATGACAAATGGGGTCGCAACACTTATTACCATACAAATGAAAGAACTTGTCAACCTATTTCTTGTAACAGTATCTACAGATATTTACAACTTCATCCACACCTGTTCTAAGTCTAATTAATCTTTTTATTTCATCATATATGTCACTCAATTATTAACTCTGATGATCTAAAGTAAACAACTTTATGACACTCATCCTTAATAAAACGGCGAACAGAACACTCCATTGTCACTTGAATTAAATACAAAACATGCCACCAGGACAGGCAATGAAAGGCTGAAACTCCAGGCAGGATGCTTCTAATGATGTGCTTATCTGAATGATTCAATCTCATGAAACAGCTGCATCATCTTCAGACTTTTGGACATTACAGAGTGGTTACCATTACATGTAATAATATGACTTAAAACATCGCCTCGTGAAATTTTGCCTTTGATTTTTTGTAAGTTAAACTGTCCATAGTGATGAGTGATGCTTGTTTGACGTAGATATAAACACGACTTTGCCTCATATTTGCGTATCATCACTTTACCCCAGGCAGGGTTTGAACCCCNGTTTGACGTAGATATAAACACGACTTTGCCTCATATTTGCGTATCATCACTTTACCCCAGGCAGGGTTTGAACCCCGAAACGACTTGCTATGAGAGCCTACCATTACGCCTCTAGATGTGGGGGCACCCACGGACATGTCAGCCAAGATCATTTTNTGTTTGACGTAGATATAAACACGACTTTGCCTCATATTTGCGTATCATCACTTTACCCCAGGCAGGGTTTGAACCCCAAAACGACTTGCTATGAGAGCCTACCATTACGCCTCTAGATGTGGGGGCACCCACGGACATGTCAGCCAAGATCATTTTGCCCTAAAAAGCAGACCTCAACATCTTGCAAATGCCTAAACAGAACAGTTGCGGTACAGCTTGTATTTACATTTCACACAAGGCAATGAAATGTTTTACTTTAATAAAATATTATTTTATCATTTAGACTTATTCACTTCAAAACTGTGAACAATATATACTTAACATATGCAGAAAAAATATTTAATAAGGAAAACCAATACTGTCGCAATTGCGAATGAAAAGTCGTGTTGGTTGCAAATGACGTTTTCAAACGTATTATCACAGGAAAATAAACTGCTTAAAAAATTAAGGGGACAAGACTTCGTTCACAGGTAATATTTAACCGGTTACTGTTTTAGAGAAACATGCCATGTATTATTGTTCGGATATGCTTCACAAAGGAAAATTATCCATCATATCAACGTTTAACGTCCTGGGGTGTATACCATATTGCAATGTGTAGACATGTAGACACATGTTGAAAAGTAAAGTGGGTGATAACAAATTACGTTACTGTACACTGACATCTAGTGCCCGTATGTAACGTGTTCACCACTGTGTACATGTATCCAGTCAACATCCGGTACCTGACGAAGGTGGAAACTATTCGTGCAGTATCTGCAAAGCTTAATGTGACAAAATCTGTTGTTGGTAGCGCCTGGCAATGCTTCAATCTAATGGGAATGTACACAGGGAAAGGCCAATGTCGAAAGTGCAAAACCTCAGCCAGAGAAAATCGATATGTGGTGAAATGTGCACTTCGGCAGCGCAGTGCTACCACTTGGGACCACAAAAATGCTCTAAGGGTATCAGTGACCAAACAATACACAATAGGCTGTGAGAAGTAGGATTAAGAGCACGAAGGCTCACTATGGTTCTGTGATTAGTGCTGCATCACAAGAGAGATTGACTAAGATTTGCTGAGGAACATCAGGAACTGGCAGCTTTGTCACTGGCACAATATGCTGTTCACTGATGAATCTCGCTTCCGTCTAACACAGCGGGATGAACGAGTGCATGTGTATTATCTCCGTAGTGAGCGTTACACAGAAGCAGCTGTCCTGGAAACACACAGATTTAGCACGGGTTCAGTAATGATGTTGGATGGTATCACTATCGATGGCTGAATGGACCTTGTGAGTGTGATAGCCTGAATCTTGCTTTAATCCATGTTAGACTCACAATCCAAAAAGTAGGGTAGGAAGTTGACAACTGTAGCAAAATAAATACAAAAAATATAAAAAATCGAAATAGTGTAATGAAGTTGTCAATAAATAGAAATCCAAATCGTAGTCGTTGAAGAGAAGTCAAAAATCAAAATTATTATAGCATTAGTTAAAAATGTTTGTAACAGGCAAACTCCTCAGGAATAATAACTAGACCAAGATGGGTAGAACAGGTGAGGTAACAAAAATTCACTTGTGGTGCACATATCAGTGTGTACATGGGCTGGTGCTGCTGCCACGAGGCGGGGCGAGGTATGTGCCATGTTGTGCATGTGTATCTCGGCAGACAAATAAAGTGCCAAAAAGAGAACTTCACCTCTAGATGTGGTGCTGTAGAGCAGCTGTCAGGTGAATGACATTGCTCGCATGCTGCAACTAGTAATGAATTTCTTCTGTTGTTTTTTTACCATGTCGTGTCCGCAATGGTAGAGTACATACAACCTGTATTTTTTCTAATGTTGCAGCTTTTAAGTGTGTTTTAATAGATTTTCCTACCAGTTTTCTATGTTTAACGTTTTTTAACCAAACATTTTTAATTTTATTGTTTTCCGATAATTTGTCTTTACGAAATGGGTACTGTACGTACGAGGTTTCAGTGTACTTTATCATATAGATATTTTGTTCCATAGAATCTTGAAATGGTTATATTTGGCATTTATAGCATCGGTCAAGATAGTAGTATTCAAGTTTTAGGAATGCTTTCTTTGGATAGACTACGTAGTTATGCATACTGCCCGTGCTAGAGAATGGTTGCCGAATTACCAGTCTTGTACCAAAACAAGGTATGGGAATGGGATGTATTTTCAGTTATATATTTGAGGGAAGATAACAATTTCTAAATGGATTTTTTTTTTCATAGTAATTAAATAACCTTATTTAGGAAACTTGGTGTGAAGTAAAAGTATAACCTCTTGACTTTGTTTGTGGGAATATTTCACTGCAGATGCTGGTGTGTGTATAGTGTGGCAGTGTTGTAAAACGTGATTGTTACTAAAAACTAGGCTGACAGATAAAATCATATTGGCAATATTATTTTTGCTGCTATACAATAATGCCAATTGTGATTGGATATTTAGTTTAGTAAAGCAAAATGTAACTGAATTTAGGGCGTCAATGGGTAGTAAAAAAATTCGAATTACCTTCCTTAAGCGCATCAGTGAGCAGTAAAACAATTCAGATTGAGTATTTCTTCATCTATTTGGTACACAAAATGTTACAATGAAGACTTTTTAAAAGTTAAGAATGGGCAGTTTCACAGTAGGTATTTGCCAAGTCTAAGAGAGCAGTGTGGTAGTGTCAACTGTAAAGTGTGTATAAAGTTGTCAGCATGTATATTCTGTGTAAAAATGATGTTTTATGAAACTGTATATGTCTGTTTGTAAAAGCATTTTAATAACAGCATGAAACTTGCGAAACAATCTAAATATGCCTAACAGCAGCTGAAAAATTTTATAAGTAGGCACCCAAGTTTGTGTCAGACTTTAAGCAATAATTTTGTTGGTACAACAGAGTGCAGTAAATCTCTTGTAATTAGTTCTTAGTTAAATCACCTTTCTGCTTTATAAGCATACATAATTTTGCACCTCATCAATAAACACATGAAAAACATTTGAGTAATTTGAGGTTTATAGGTTTTCCTGGTTAATAAACTTAAAATTTTAGTCATTTCTGAAACATTTTATAGTAGTTTTGCTATGACATTTTTGCAGATGTTATTGCTACTTATTATTAAAAAAAAATAGTTATTGGTTTTTGGAGACCAGTGATGTGTGCAAAATGTGATGGTTTATTTATACATTAATTGAATCCTCTTGCAATCTTACTGACTGATAGTTTTAGAAATTGGCTAGCCTGCCTATATTATACTCCCACAATAATGTGATAAATTTATTATTGGTAATATAACATTACTAAATTTCAGAACGATAATATGGTTAGGATATTAGTGAGAAATTACTGTGTTGCTTCATTGTGGCTTTCTGTTTTTAGGAATAAAAGTGTTCCAGAATATTCAAATTTATGTTGAGGGTGCATGATGAAATAGAAAATTTTAGTTAAGAAAATACATTGTGTATACTTATCCTTTGATAGAATTATACATATAGATACATATATTCACTAAGCTAAAAGCTTTAATTGGAAGTTTTGAATATGTTAAGATTTAATTTACTTTTTTAAATAATTATTTTTAATTTTTGGTTTCATTATTAAATAGTAAATAAAAACTTGTTTCATAATGTTATCTCATTTACATTTTGTAGTTTTGACAGTAGATTGCAACTGAGAGCCTTGCAAATAGAAATTGTTTGTGAAACATTGTGTTTGTTGCATAGGCTGTGGCAGAGCAGATAGCTCAGGAGCGAGACACTGCTGAGAAAGAGGCTCGGGAAAAGGAGACAAGAGTGCTGTCACTTACAAGGGAGTTGGATGAAATGGGGGACAAGGTGGAGGAATTGGAGAGAGGCAAACGGCAACTGCAGGCAGAGCTGGACGAGGTGGTTAACAACCAGGGTACTGCTGACAAGAATGTGAGTACATTTATACCTTATTATAAGTGGAAGTTGATCACAAAGGAATGTGCTGTTTCTTCAAAAGCAAATCGCAGTAAAATATTTTTACGTGAAAGCCATTTTTATTTTTTGGAGTACCTATTGATCTGCATTATTTGCACACTTTTAACGCAATTTTTTAAAATTAAAATTTGGGGGTGCGTAAACTATGGGAATTTTTGTTCCCACAAACTTTTACTTCCAAGTATACTGCAAAATTGATTACATTAACAATCCTTCTACTAATATACATGAAAACTTTGGCTGGAACCATACACTAAGATGATGTGGCATGTATGTATCACGTCAATAGTGCGTTCTGAGATCGCTACTCTCTTTTAACATTCACACACCATGTGGTTGTTGACACCTGTCGCTACAAACTGGCAACAGCATGTCTGGCTATGCTGTTATGCTGGCATGCATTTTCATGCATGATATTCCTCACAAAAAAAAAGAAATAGTTTATATTCCCACATTTTTTACCTTATGCATCACAAAATAAAATAGTGGAAAATATACTGAAGAGTAAAAAGTTACGATAAAGAATACTGAAATAACACAAATACAGTAATGCACTTTCCACCTTGTCAAGTCAGAAAATACACGTAGGTTTAAAAAATAAACAACAAAAACATGCAATATTTATTAGAATCTAAGCAGGATGTTTTTTTCCCCAAATATTGTTAAAGAAAAACTGCTACCTAGAATCAAGTACCATAAATTTTTTTGCAACTGTACTATTTGTTAGTCGTTATTTGAATTTTTTACGGCTGTGCCATTTATAGTAATATAGTAATTAAGTAAACAATTTACTATCCAATTCTTAAAATAAAGTACATAAATTAAAAAAATTTTCCCTAAAGGTTTGGAATTAAATGTTTGAAGTATGGTGTAGGTACTATGTGACGCTGTTAATAAAAGTTACGTATTCTAGAGACAGGATCTAATGCAGGATGTGACATATGATTTTTGCAGTAATTTCATAACAATATAATTGCATGCATGCTCTGCAATGTGAAACATATCCTCTAGAAAACCGCTGAAATTTCCGTTGTAGCAGTTTGGACGGATTTATACCTATAAGGAACAGTGCAGCTGGGAAAGGCAGCAGCTGCACGTTAGTTACAGAGCAGCCATCTAGCAGCAAAAGCACATTGGAGTAATGCTATCTAGTGGATCATGCAGCAACTATATGCTGGCGAAACGGCACAGCTATCGTATTATAGTACGATTAGTAGGACCTTACTAAAAATTATCTTCACTGTTTCCAGAAATATGGTCATTTTGACAGGTTGGTCACCAAAGATATCTGGAGAATTTTGGACCGATTTTGACTCGCCCCCAATCCCTATACATCAAAATTTGCAAATTTTTTTTGCATGAAGCTATATTTGATTATCTCTAGTGGGAAAATTACATTCACTTTAGATTCCAAGACTTGTCATGGTTCCTAGGAAAAGAGTCGTCGTTCGAAAAACATTTTTAATGAAATTTTTTCCATGGTTTTAAGAGGGTTGCTATTCCAGGGGTCCTCGAAACAAGAGTTGAATGTATTTTTTTTAAATGGAATACATATTTATTAGAGATTGGTCCAAACCCAATTTTGCAGATATTACAGATACCGTACTTTGTGGCCGATCCTGCAGATAGTGCGAATACAAATCATTTCATTTGTAATTTTTTATTTGGTGTCTGAAACCATCAAAAAAATTTTACCACCTCGCCAAATGTGCACTTAACACAGTTTGCAAATGACTTTGTGGGAAGCAGCTATTTTAACTTTAAAATACCCTTAAACTTCACTTTTTCTGTTTCCTTCCATGTCATATTAAAAATTAGTATACAATTAAGGATGCAAACTTACAAGCTAATTTTTTTCATATTTGGCCACCATGTCCAACTTAAGTTCACGCATCCATTATTTGCACTAGACATGCAGAGAAATTTTTATTTTTTTCCAGGAAGTATTACAGATGCAATTAATAGAGTTTTTATTAACACGTTTGTACAGTTTTTAAAATAGATGGCAAATGTTTACCCAGTATTTTTACTGCAATGCATTATTTCAAATGTATTTGTTATAAAACATATGCAGGCCTATCCATCATGATGAACGACCATGTAAGAAACAATGATGCGTGTGTAATTATATACCCAAGAGGTTTATTTCTTCATATAAATAAAACAATATCTCTTGTTCTAGTGACCTATGGTAAATTAAAAAAGAAACTGTAATTTTAAATCTCGTTAATTGTGAATTCAAAAATTGGATCATTGAGGTAACTAGAAACAATAAAAGTTGTTTAAAAAACTCTACAATCTTCACTTGGGAACATCCCACAGTAGTGCCAACACACCACAAACACAGTCGAATACTATGGTATTTTAGGGTACAGATGTGATCAAGATGGCGTCATGACCTCCATTGCTAGCGTGTATTTTGTGCTACGTGCACTCCGCTGCTTTGATGACCAACATTCATGGGTAGGGCCCCACTTTTACAGTAAACAGAATTAGCCGATTTTGTCATTAAAATTTAACCATATCGCCAAAAAAATATTTCAATTTTGTAAAATATATTTTATAGTAAAAAACATGCTATTGTTAAAACATGAATTTGTGGTTTTTTGGTATGATTTCACTTAAACTATATTTAATTTGTTATTCATTCTTTTAATAGTACACATTTAGGTGGAAAAAATAAAAAAATATTAAATTATAAGGATGGAAGAACAACTTTACAAGAGCACATTTGTCATGTAACATTGCCACGTCACAGTAATTTCTGTATGATAAATCTTGTACTTAATCAAGACATTTAAAACTGCCCAAAACATTCACTAGTGTTTAAATTTTACAAGATTTTTGCATCACCCATATACAGTTTTTGTTCATTTGTAGATAACAATACTGTGTTTTAATTACATCCAGTTCAGTTCAATATTACTGCAACGCTATTATTGATAAAATAAAAATACTCCTTGCATAGTAAATACGTTTCGAAAAAGTGGCAGACACCAATTTGTTTTTTGTTTCTTGGCAATATGAAAATAACACAAATTTACTTCTATAATCCATTCACGTTATCTTCGATACTTTTGAAAAGAACCTTTGAAAAATCACCCTAGGAGTTACATGTTCAATTGGCTATAAAAAAATTGTATATGGAAAAAGGTTTTGTCTTGCTTTTAGCACTGAAGCACCATATAAATTAATTGTTTTAAGTTTTAAGTATATTTTTTCAATAAATTATAATAATTTGTTAAAAGTCCGTACGAATTAACAACGGATTTTGAAGGGACATGTTGGTTATAGCTGAAAAGAAATAGTTCGTAGGTTAAATATTAATATGTATAAATTTAATGCCGTAATTGTAAAGTTAATATTGCTAAACTATATATTTACATTTTTACGTAGCACTCATGGGTAAAGATTTCACTGTTATTAATTGAAATTAAATAAATTTCAGTGTCTGTCCAGCGGACTCATACACTCCATCTTGTCCGTTTGGGCACGTTTTTTTCAGAAGTATAACCACGCCATATTGGATATTGGAGACGCTGAATTGTGGTTATAAAACTAACGTAACACATTCTTTCTACTTATAAGATAATTCTAGGTTAAGATGTAATTTTAGTATTAGCGTTGTTATTTCCGCAGTTTATCTTTGTAAGTTTTAAATAAACTTGCAAAATATAGAAAGGCATTTGAATATTTCCGTTACGTAATTCCCTTCGCAATCCTTAACAGAAAAAAATATTTTAAAATAATGAAAAGTAATCGATTTTTGGTCAGTAACTTGTAATAGATTATTTTCGAAAGCTTTTTGTGGAGCGTAAGAGATAGCAGCACATTAGCGTTGGTTCTGGAGTACCATATGTTAGCAGTGACTTACACGTCTTTGCGCCGCACGTAGTGTTGTTTTGATGTTGTGGCAGTGAAGAGGTGCGACAGTTTCTTGATGGAAAAGCGATGTACCTACACTGCAGGTTTCATAATGAAAGTGATTTTGTTCGCTGAAGAGTTTGGAAATCGAGCCGCGGGCCGTGAATTCGTAGTAAATAAAACGTTAGTGTGGGTCTGGAGGAATTTTTCTCACTTATAAGTCGCACCCCGAGTTTTCAATAAAAATTTTTTAAATAAAATGTGCGACTTATATGCGATAAAATACGGCACCATTTATCACAGTGAAATCTTTAACCTGAGTGCTACTTCCAAAAGTTTATTATGTAAAATTTAACTTTTTCCTTACACCAAATATGTAAATAAATCTTAATACAATAAGTAAACTTTAATTAAATTATATCATTAACAGTTCCGATATATACTTGAATCTACCTTTTTGTATGTATTACAATATTTTGCTAAATTGATTAGCATTTTTTTAGACATTTGGAGAATTGTATTAAAGTATATGACAGTTAAGATTACATGGCATTGTTTCTCTTCAAAATTAAATTTTGGTAGTTCCCACATGGACACTGTTAGCAAAATATTTGACAGTTCCCACATGGCACTGTTTGTTTACANACGACACGACAGTATTTAAGCACGTGTCTTTTTCCTGCCCACGTAATGTGAATGTTTGCTTTGCAGTTTTGCAGTTTGGTCCCTTTATAAAATAAAACTAAAACCTTTACTTTATCAAACTCCCGGGCACTATCTTAAACAGTAACTATTTTTGGCATTCTGAATCGATTTTGCGACATAAGCAGTCGATAACAATCACTACCCTCGCACAATAGTTGCAAATGCTGGATTTGTCAAGAACCTAGCCACAAGAGTAGAGACTGCTGTGTTTACAATTACAGCGCAAATGTTCAGTGGTTAAATTACATTCTACAAAAATATATTCATCTGCATTATATATATTTACTATTTATTTTTGTCAACTCACCAACATTTTTGGTTACAGATGTTAGTTTATAAAAATGAAATACTCGTAGGCGTGATTCTGCCATTGAACTAGTGCCATAGCGATTCGGCTCAATATATATNGTTTATAAAAATGAAATACTCGTAGGCGTGATTCTGCCATTGAACTAGTGCCATAGCGATTCGGCTCAATATATATTGAACCATAAGTGCAACGATAATTATTGTTGATTATAATCTTTCGACCTTGCTACTAATCAATTTAAGAAACGTTCTCGTGACATGGTAAAATTTTGTTTACATGTTTATAGTCAACGTGATTACCCTGCAAATATTTGAAGTAAATGAGAGACAATGCTGTGTAACAAATGGAAAATTGTAAAACTTAATGTTTGTAAGAGTTTTCATGGTAAAAGATTCTTCCACTTAAAACTAGCAATTTTGTCGATATTTCGCAAATACAAGAATTATTACAGAATTTCACGAATAAACATAATTTCTCAGTATATTTCACATTATTTTGCGTCATTTCGCGGTTCACAAAAATTTCTAGGCCCTATTAATGGGTAATGTTTTGTTCACGAATCACAGTTAAAAACGAATACATTCACTTAAAGCATGTACCTATTGACAAAGGAAATATGTGGTTCGCAGTGAATTATACATGTTTTACGTCTAAACAGTCACAAACTACTCTAAATAAATTCAATTTTTGTAATAATTGAAACGAAAATATATTACAACTATTAGACCAACACGTTCACATTTAGAAATAAAATTTCGCGAATTTGTACTATTCAATACGCTGAGGCATTTTGCTATCGGCACGTTTTCTCGATAGTGCACCATGTCATGCTGCTAGCGATAGATAGATATACGGTGTGCGAGGGATAGATCAATATGCAGTCGTATTTCTTTCACAGTTGTTACGTTTACGCGATAGAAAACGCGTGACAATAAATATTATAGCAATAAAACTTTTTTTTTTTTACTGATGAATTTTTACTACCTCAAAAGCAGATACCAACATTTTAATTTATGAATTTGCCTACGTAAGGCTTATATCTAGTTAAATATGTAGCAGCACAAAGCGAGCCATATCTGTTTCTGTTAACTAATTTCAAATCACGTGTTACTAAAAGATAAAAATAAAATTAAGAAAAGAGTTTTTGGTTTGCAAAAATATAAATACTTTGTGAAAACGTGTCCTGCAAGATATCCAAGTGCTGTAATTTCCATGATTATTAAATCATTTGGTTTGACGAAATGATTTGGTTGGACCGATTTTGGGTTTATCGGCCAATGCATCGCTATCTGTTCGTCCCTAATATTTATTTTAATAAGCAGACATCATCTGGAGAAAACATCATCTGGAGAAAAAAAAAAGATACCGGAGAGGCTTGTACTTACCCTACACTTGTCTGCCAAAATGTTACTAATATCCTGCAATGTAATGATTTACCAAGTATTATAAGTCCATGTTCAATTGTCTCTGGCGTAAAATCAGCATGATTTAAAATGATACCACAGAGAGTATCTGAAAACTCCTTTGTTCCCAATCAATTACGATGACATTAACATTCGACACAATCTACTGTCAATGTTTGTTAATAAGTGCGAACCGGAAAAAAAAAAAACGAACCAGCTAACTTGAACGTTGCATCAGCCAGGTAACGATATGAATGAGTTAGAAACATAAAATGTGCTACGATCATGCCAAATTTTATTCTTATTTGCATGCAACAAAAAGAAACTGAATTGCAGATCACAAAAATTTTTAACTTTACTACTAGTAAGTCATTAAAACATGGAACTACTTCTCGTAGTTTGCTGCCAACTTACTGAGTATTGCAGTAATTGTTCACGTTCAAATATATACAGTTACGGACAGTGATTTTTTTTTCATAGATTGATTTCAAGAGTGCTCATTTTATCGTGTACCACCTATATCGTAATTATTTATTTTATTCAGAGAACACTTCATAAGTTTATAGCTATACTTAAATTTACAATAACTTTATTCACAGCATATCAGTGAAATATGATTGAAATAGTCTCATTAGCCTTTGGAATGAGTTTATCCTTAAGTTTATCCTTTACCATTATGCTTGTCACCAGCAAATAATACGGTACTTGCCTGTAAGAAAGAGATTGGTGAATTATTTTAAATAACAGAAGCTAAGCAATATTATGCATAAAATAAATTTTGTTAAAAATCATTGTTTTTGCGAAATGAAATTATGCCTATAATGTATTAGAACAGATTATTTTGTTTATTTGACAGTTGCCCGTGTCATTCGGTCAGTCACTGAGATTGGAATTATTTTTATTTATGTGTAAAAGTTAAGGGCTGTATTAAAGTAGCAGTTTCTTAATAATCTTGCAAACATTTCCATTTTATGGCACTTCCATTTCATGTGAATTATTTTTTTTACTATGCTTAATACATTAAATACATTGTTTCAGTAGAAACACGTTACCTATTTAAAAAATTTGGTAATTGCTCGTACTCCTTATTTAATAATGACTGGCAAACTAAACTTTAACCTGAAAATTAATACAAGTAAATACGTATTTTGAGTATGATTTGTATTAATTATAGAAACATTATTTTTAACAAAAAAATTTGGTCATCTTGTGCATCAGCATTTAAAATCAGACCTTTGTATAAGACCTTTGCATATAAGCTGTATTAACTCTGCTAACAAATAAATTACTGAACTGGGTTTTTTTTGTGAATTTGGTTGGCAGATCTGAAAATTAAGATTTAACAATACTGTAATTGGTGGAGTATAAACTNAACATTATTTTTAACAAAAAAATTTGGTCATCTTGTGCATCAGCATTTAAAATCAGACCTTTGTATAAGACCTTTGTATATAAGCTGTATTAACTCTGCTAACAAATAAATTACTGAACTAGGTTTTTTTTGTGAATTTGGTTGGCAGATCTGAAAATTAAGATTTAACAATACTGTAATTGGTGGAGTATAAACTTGATATATTGAACATTATGTAAAGGTAATTGTAACATTGGTTTTTTTTTTTTGTTGGCACAGTCAAAATTATTACTGCAGAAAATCTTAAAGATTTGTACTGCATGTCACTCGGTTTATTTCCCTTTTGACTCTTGACAAATAGTGGGCACCATTAGCTCTAGTCCATTCAATTTTATTGTGCCACATTAATAAATTTAGATAATTAGAATAGTGTGCAAGTAGTTGTTTTTGTTATTGAAGTTAGTGCTTCAGCGAGCATGTTAAAACATGTGTTTTTCTTGTGTGTGCCTACCTCTCTTGGCTCTGGTCAGGCGGAGGTAAGCGTCTCTTTCTGTTGCTTCCTGCTTATTATTTGCTGTTTGCTGCACCTTACAATTATTTAAAGAATCTTAAAATTTTCATAACTAACATACAAATGCATGTAATTGCACCACTAATCATTGAATCTATTGTCAGTGTGAACATAGTATTACTATTAGTGGTGTGATATTTTTAATACTGTAATTGCAAACCTTTTATGATCAAGTTGTAACTTCTATTTCCGAGTTGGTGATATCTGTAGATTGACAGTATATAGTTTAAAGTTAAGAATTGTATGCATTGTAATTATTTTATCACCACATTAGAAGATTAGATGCATTATGCAATTTTATGTGTAGTTTTGTTCTGCTTGGCTTTTCTCAGATGCAGAAAAATCTTGTTATAAAGAACTTTAGTTATTATTTTCAGTATAAAGTAGCATACATCTAACAAATTCAAGGCAGATGTGATAATATTTAATACTTGATCAGTAGTAAAGTACTTGGCTGCATTAAGTATAAAATTGAAAGTCCCTTTCTGTACTGTGTATTGAGATTCTACTGTATTTAATTACAGTTTCTGAAAATGTGCATGTATTTGTAGTAGATACGTCAAGAAATTTATATTTTTTTTTTTTTTGTAATTGCAAATTATTTTAATACTTATTCAAAATTTTGTAATAAAATTAAGAAAGTGCATACTTTAATTTTAAAATTTGCAAAAAAAAAAAAGTTATACTTTTTTTTT
The DNA here is from genome assembly GCA_002778355.1 of Clitarchus hookeri. NCBI lineage: Eukaryota > Metazoa > Arthropoda > Insecta > Phasmatodea > Phasmatidae > Clitarchus > Clitarchus hookeri. The sequence goes on along the minus strand of NQII01007875.1, from coordinate 37,612 downwards.
TGTACAAATATCATATTGGAGACTTAATTTTAATTTTTCTGGTTTTCTAATCAATTCTCAGCGCTTTGGCATCTGGAGTGTTTTTTGTTTAATTTCAGTTTTTTTCTGTCGAACACATTATTTTTTAAATTTTGATGGTGTTTTATATATAGGTGTTTTTTTTAATTTTTAATTTATATTTCATTATCTTTACATTTTACAAATTGTTTGGAGAAATAATTATTAAAATTAGTAGCATTTGATTTAACTCTTTCTATAAGTGAATATACTAAATACATATACAGTGAAATCTTTGTATAAAGTACATCTACAGTGCCAACATTGTAAGTCAGATAGTGAGTAATATTAGCATTAATATTTAGCAATAATATTATTAATAATAAAATGACCTTAACTTGGCATATATTTATATTTACCCATCTCTATTTTACACAGCTGCACAACTATAACATTAATTCTGATTTTATAGTGTAATTTAGCTTCAATTTTTGTACCTGTTGCATGCTAGTAACCTTGTGAATGTAAACAAGAGAAACAGTTTTTAAGTGTTACACTATCTCAGATTTTGGTGCATATTAGTTGGCTTGTGAATGAAAAAAAAATTAACAATGTTTTAATATTTTAGGTTGGATTGCACAGTGCTGATAAGCAAAACGTAATAAGTTATTATTTTGTAAGAAGTAAATTTAATTTTATGTTTTTATATAATTAAAAAAAAAATATGGGCATTGAGATTTTCTACTTAATTTAGTTTTTTTATTCTCATAAAATCGAAGTCCAAATAAACCGTTAAGGTTGGTGGTAAACTGGTAAGTGTTCCATTGTGTTACAATTTCAATCAACTGTGTAAAGGTGACCATTAAAATTTAGGGTATAATTTCTGTAAGAAGTTGGCTAAATGCTATAGATTCCTGTTGCAACAGCATTATACAAATGGCATTAGCTCAAAGTTACACAATCAGTATAGTTAAGGAATCTATTGTGATTTTTTTTTATATAACTGGATGGTGAAATTTAATTATTTTACATGTGGAACTTTGAATTTAGGAGGAAAAGGTGGTGAGAATAGAGTACTTTATATAAATTGTGACAAGAACGCAGAAGATATTTTTAAGCATTATCACTGGTTGCATACATGGCAGGTGCTGCATTGTGGTTTAAGTTAACTTGATATATTATAGATTTGCATTTGTATGAATCCACAGGACTCCGATGGTTCATATTTATAGTTAGATTTTCATGTCCCACTTGAGTAGAAGATCCTTTGTAGGCTGGGGAAGGTCACTGTAGGACATAGTGATAATGGGGGCAGCAATGGTGATCCATAGTTGAAGAAAAGTGGTTTTACCTTGTTTTCACAGTGTGTTCCATCATGATTATGCTGGTTTCCCAATTTTTAGACATTATGTGCCCCAGACACCAAAACAAATATATTCACCACATCTGTGTACGTTGATGCACATTGTAAATTTTATATCTAGTAAATATATGCATTTATGTATACAAAATATAGGCATGTATATATGTATACAAATATGTGTATATAAATACATATGCAAATGTATACTGTACACATAAGTGTTACTGATGAGGATATTTTGAGCTCATTGGCTGTGACAACAAAACAATAACTGCATCAGCACGAATCAAAATATGCTTTACTTGCAACACCTGAAACCATAAATTAATATGGGTCCAAAAAAAGTAAATGCATTTCAAAATCTTAAAAATTAAGTACTGTAATAAATTATAGCATTTATAGCCCTAATCCATATTTTATAAGCAGAGTGTAGCTTTAAACTGACACGAAACTTGCAGCATAGTCTGTCTTACCTTAGCTACAGTTACAAGGATATCCCAAAGCATATCTGTTGAAGTTTGCATCTTCAAATTTGTTTCCAGTATCATGGCATTCACCTATGTTACATAGCTGCAGTATAATGGCTATACTAAAACTAATGCACGTAGTAAGTAAACAGTTTCCAAGCACAGGTTAATACCCTATGGGGTAGATTGATTTTTGTCTTATNTAAGTAAACAGTTTCCAAGCACAGGTTAATACCCTATGGGGTAGATTGATTTTTGTCTTATGTGCATGTCCCTAACATTGGCTCATGAATCATCCACAGACATGTCAAAATCACTTGTTCAGACAGTGAGGTGGACACATTTGGTTGTCCTACAAATCTGCACTTTTAAAGCATAAATTATTTACGGTAACTTTGTTTAAAATTTGGCATTTCTCAAACATGAGTAAAGGATAGTACTGTTGTAGTTCATGAATTCATGAATAATTATTAATGAAAAAGGGTTTAATTTCTAAAACAGATGAACAAATTCAGTGCACCAAGAAAACAAGTAGGTAGATTTATTTCATTGGGCGTACCACTTTACGTTGGTAAGAGTTTTGGAGGTAGTTTACGTGTTAAAATTACCCATACAGTATGTTCAGTGTGAACTGTAATTCTATTTTATACATTTACTGTGAATTTTTTACAGCATGGGATGTGTTTTATCGTGCCAATAGATATGTTCTGTAAAAACAAAAGATTATATGTGCTGATTACAAGTAATATTGTTGATTGGACGAATGAGTGCTCAATTGCACCGCTTACCGCCATGACAGTCCACGAACAACTGACTGCACAGGAAATGCAGTCTGGCCAACAGCAGCCAAGATGGCACCATTGTAGTTCTGAGGCCACTACTGAGCCAGTAACGTGGGACATTCTAATTTGTCTCTCCCTCCCTCTCTCTATCACTCTCCCTNCCTCTCTTCCTCCCTCTCTCTCTTCCTCCCTCCCTCTCTCTCCCTCTCTTCCTCCCTCTCTCTCCCTCACTCTCTCTATCTATTTCCCTCCCTCCATCTCCTTCTCTTTCCCTCCCTCCATCTCTTTCTTTTTCCCTCCCCCCTCACCATCTCTTTCCCTCCCCTTCCATCTCCATCTCTTTCCCTCCCCCACTATCTCTCTCACCCCTGTTTCTCTCTCTTGTCCTCCTTTCTCTCCCTCACCCTTTCTCTCTCCCCTCCACCCCTTTTTTCACACTCCCCTCCACCCTTTGCACTCTCCCCTCCTTCCCCTTGCACTCTCCCCTCCTCCTTTTCTCTCCCCTCCCCTTTTCAATCCCCTCCCCTTTTCAATCCCCTCCCCTTTTCAATACCCTCCCCTTTTCAATCCCCTACCATCCCTCTTCCTCACTCCCCCTACCCCCTCTCACTTACACACAATCCAAATTACATGCGCATGCACACACACACACACACACATGCGCATGCACACACACAGAACAGGCCACTATATACATGACTAAACAGGATGCAAGTCTTAACACAACATTTTAACTGCAATATATGATTATGTTAGTAGTGACAAGTGGGGACACTGCATACAACTAAATATAACTGAATTTACTTAGCTCGATGCACGAGATTCATTTTGAAAATATTTTTCCATTATCAAATTTTTGCACTGCAAATACTGCATATTGTACTGCAGTACCGGACTGTGTGCCAGGACCCAGCTCTTCAAGTGGCCATGAAAATCTGTGTCCCCCTCGCCATCCAAAGACTGAAATGCCAGTGTGCAGCTCCCCTTGCATATCATTGTCCACTCCTTTCTGTACANCATATCATTCTCCTCTCCTTTCTGTACTGCTACCACTCCTCTCTTTCCACTCGCCAGCCCCGATGGCTGTGAGAGGACTTTCACAGTATTGCTGATAAGACGTAGCTGCGAACAGCAAAGGGAACTTGAGCTAACTAGAGAAACCCACCCCTGTGTTATTATATATCTGAGCCATATATTGTTCAACTTGTGGGCATTGTCTTCGACTACCTTATCCTCAGATAAGATATTTTTAGACTGCATAGTTTATGCAAAGTGACCAGTCAAAGTCAAAATTTTACGGTTTTTGTGATTTACAAATAATGAAAACAATCGTACGTACAGAAATAATATAGTTCACACTGAAAGAAGATGCAAAGAGCTACTTCAAGACGTCTATAAAATAGTACATAGAAATGTTTTTTCAATTTAAAAAAATTGCTGAAATTAAGGAAATTCTTACATATTTTTAATTTTTGGCTACCCCAAAATTTTTAGAAAATAACTTTTGCTAAACATACTTTAAAATTAATTTAAAAAAATCTTTCGGACACCCTTTTTAAATTTTTTGCAAATAGTTTGGTTTATTTTATTTGCACATCACAAAAACTGTAAAATTTTGACTTTGACTGGTCATTTTGCAAAAACTATGCAGTCTAAAAATATCTTATCTGAGGATAAGGTAGTCGAAGACAATGCCCACAAGTTAAAAAATATATGGTTAAAATACAAAATAACACATTTTTCCGTCGCCAACGCCTATAAGCTTAGTGACTAGTATCAATATTAAAAGTGGTTACATATAAAACATATGTTAGAAGCCTGCTTCAATGTTAACATTATAAAGAAAGGCAATTGTGTAGAAAGACAATAAAAGGAAGGAAATGGGATGGTAGCAATTCCTGTGCTGAAGAAAGGAAATTGTTTACAGAGTTGATAAGGAAGAGGAAATAGGTTGGCGATGGTCTATTAATGCTATTTTGAACAGTAATATTGATAGTATCGCTTAGGCCTGGTAAAAAAGGACACTAAAAAAATTATCAGGTATGTGAAACATGAACCACAGAACACACAGTCTGTAAATAGCATATGCAATCAAAATAGACTTGCAATTGACGAAAATAGAAGCAGTTACTATTGGCGTCTGTTAATTGCTTCTACCACATTTCATTTACCTAGTACCAGCAAGTACGAAACTGTCAACAATGATAGAATTATTTATTACTGCCATATTAATTAATCAGGCTCAAAATGTTTTTCATATTAAGGTCATTTCAGTGAATATCTTCATAGTTTTTCTATTTGTGGTGCCACTTTAATATTAACTTTGAATAGGTGCGCTATCAGTAGTCCTGGTTAGTGCATTTTTCAAACTTCCTCAATTTTGAAGTGAAAATTAGTCAAGAAATAGTTTTAAAATGTATTGCCTTATTTCTACATATTCCCTTATTAACATCAAGTGGTGCCGATCATTCACCATTAATCATTTTTTATATTCAACATACATATATTTAACATCTAAGAGTGTTCCATGTAATAATGATGCAAGTGATCTGATACCTTAAAAAAATTAAAACAAAAATTGTGGTCAATATTACACTTTTTAATCTATAGTACCTAATTATTTTAATTGATGGAGAACATCACTTAATGTGATAAGACAATGTTTCGTTATTATTTTTCAACCTATTTTATGGTGTTACTCCAAATAATTCAGTAGTGCATTTTTATAACGGGTTGGGGTATTTTGGATCACACTGCAGTTTAGCTTTTAAATTGCTAGTGTGATTATCCAAACGAACATTCAAATATCAGAAATTAATTTGGACATTAACATCTTAAAACCAGCAGGTTACATAATGTTGTTAAAGCACAATCAATGTAAGAGACAATGTATTTTTTTTTNATTAACATCTTAAAACCAGCAGGTTACATAATGTTGTTAAAGCACAATCAATGTAAGAGACAATGTATTTTTTTTTGTATTTGATATTGAGGGATTAAGTAATTTCCTACCCTTTAAAAAAAAATTATTAGGTGTTTTGTTTTTTGGTATTTTGGTCTTGTGTGTTTGTGAAACTGTGTTTGTTATGCAACCACTGACTGGATCTCGGCTGTGCAATCCATCCTAAATGTAGTGAGATGTGTGGTTTGTTTTTTACTGCTGGAGCGTTGCCTTGGAGGGAGACGGAGGAGTAGTAGGAACAGTGTGGTATGAGCATGACGTGTGNATTAACATCTTAAAACCAGCAGGTTACATAATGTTGTTAAAGCACAATCAATGTAAGAGACAATGTATTTTTTTTTTTGTATTTGATATTGAGGGATTAAGTAATTTCCTACCCTTTAAAAAAAAATTATTAGGTGTTTTGTTTTTTGGTATTTTGGTCTTGTGTGTTTGTGAAACTGTGTTTGATATGCAACCACTGACTGGATCTCGGCTGTGCAATCCATCCTAAATTTAGTGAGATGTGTGGTTTGNCTCGGCTGTGCAATCCATCCTAAATTTAGTGAGATGTGTGGTTTGTTTTTACTGCTGGAGCGTTGCCTTGGAGGGAGACGGAGGAGTAGTAGGAACAGTGTGGTATGAGCATGACGTGTGCAGGTGCATGAACTGGAGAAGGCGAAGCGAGCACTGGAGAGCCAGCTGGCGGAGCAGAAGGCCCAGAACGAGGAGCTGGAGGATGAGCTGCAGTTCACAGAGGACGCCAAGCTGCGGCTGGAGGTGAACATGCAGGCACTGCGTGCGCAGTTTGAGCGTGACCTGCAGGCCAAGGAGGAGCAGGCAGAGGAGAAGCGGCGTGGCCTGCTGAAACAGCTGCGCGATGTTGAGGCAGAGCTGGAGGATGAGCGCAAGCAGCGTGCTACTGCCCTTGCCTCGCGCAAGAAACTGGAGAGTGACCTCAAGGATCTGGAGCAGCAGCTTGAGATGCACGACAAGGTCAAAGAGGATGCTCTCAAACAGCTGAAGAAACTGCAGGTATTTTACCATAAATTGACATTCTATTGTGTGTAGCTTACATTCAGGAAAAATTTCCTGTTTCCAAATCAGTTGCCAGACTCTATAAACTTTCTCATTTTTAAGTAGTACTGTATTTAATGTTTGCAGTCAGTAATGTTATTTTAGGAAAACAATTATATCATTTGAGAACAAAACAATTTCTTTAAGTAAAACACAAATCAAATCGCAAATAGCCAGAACGTTTCAATTTGTAGACAATTATATTCTTTTGTGATTTCTCAACAATGGCAGGAAAGAGATTAAAATTTCTTCCTGTGTTGAAGAAACATGGAAAACTAAGGAAGAATTTTTGAAAAATAAAGATGATTTTTTCAAATGTTTGTTCAAAACCTGTTAATTGGGAAGGAAGGCAGTTATTTTAATCTGTTTCTGTTTAAATAGATAGGCAAAAGTTGTAAAAACGTCTGCATGAAAGAAACTCTCTTATAAAAAAAAGAAATACGTTTGATTGTGAAATGTCATTAATTTTTATATGGAAATCTACTTTAGTTTTTTTTGTTCATCAATTTCTAAGTAATTAATTATTGCTGGTAAATATTTTGGAATCATAATTTTATTTAGATATACCAACTGTATTACATAAAAGTTTTTTTCTAACAAACTTTTATATATGAAAACGAGACTGTAGACTTCCTTGGTAATCAGGGATGTGGGAGGTACTATGTTATAGACTCCTTAATTTTGTATGTTAAAAATCCATTTTTTGTGCTGTTCTCTTTTCTTCCCACCTGACAGTAAAATTAGAAGAAATGTTTCCCTTTTTTCTTAACTCCAAGCAAGAAAATATAAATTTGATAAATAGTCAGTTAATTGAAAAACATAAGGAAACTTTGAATTTTCCTGTTATATGGCCACATATAACAACTATAATTATTTATTTTATCATCACCCTTTCCACTCAAACTAACATCTTTGCTTTAAAAATATGAAATTTATTTTTTTGAAAATTGTTGGGTGGTTTTTATTGGTGTAATCGAAAACCATTAGATTGCATGCCACTAAGCCAAAGATATGAAAGAAAAATTAAAGAAGATATTGCAATATTCCATGAGTTGCTAAGAAGAAATATTTTATTAAAAATGTTATAACAGGTACATTAATTTTACTGTGGCACGCAGGCTCAGACAAAGGATGCACTGAGAGATGCAGAGGAGGCTCGAGCAAGCCGTGACGAGCTGGCGGCACAGGTGAAGGAAGCTGAGCGTAAGCTGAAGGTGCAGGAGGCAGAGCTTGTACAGCTGAGCGAGGACCTGGCCAGTGCGGAGAGGGCGAGGCGAAGTGCTGAAGGCGAGCGAGACGAGCTGCAGGAGGAGATAAACAACAATGCTAACAGAGGGTAAGTGTACTTCCGCCTTACATGTTTACTGTACAGTCACTGCACTATTTTCCTCATCTTTCCAGATCACTTATTTTACCTTTTTCTCTGGTATACTGTAGTTTGTGTTCATGTGTGTTCGTACATGTGTGTGTGTGCGCGCAGACGTGTGCCAGATGCGTGCACAGATGACTCAAGTACATGTATACCTTTGTTTGTGGCCACCAAATTATAATGCAAGTAATATGCCTGAAAAGAAAATTTTGCGTGTACTTATGTACGCTCATTAGAAGTTATAATTTTTTGGCGTAACTAAAATACAATTTTTGCGCATAACCTCAAGTTCAGTGGAGTCCCCATTATCAGTCAGTCTCGGAACCGTCACCTTAACGGTTCAGAGAATAGATCAGACGGATGATTGAAATCCCCCCCCTCCCCCTTCACTTAAAGACACTGATACTAGCGAAAATAATGTATAAGATATTTAGTACTATATTTTAAACAGGTAACAATAGAAGTATGTACAGCACAGTGTGTATTTGATATTAAATATTGTAGACTTCTGTTTATTATGTTGATAAAGTAACAAAATTGAATACAGTACTATTATGTATATGTTCAGAAGTATAATCCTACCCAAAAAAGTCTTTCATTTTCCTTTGTTGTAATACTCCACAGAGCAGTGATAAATGGTGGCGCACGTGACTTATTTCAGATCCAGTTACTAGACGTTTGCATAAACAATCAGCTTAAGAACAATTGTTGCGGAAAATCTTAGGTGATGGGATCGAAAGTTGTTTCGAACAACTCAACATCCAATGAAGGATAGAAGCTGGTAGCGTTATCATTATTTGTATAGGAGTTTTGGCAGGACCAATGAAAATAAACTGTGGATTCGGTTTATCGTTATATGCGTNCGTTTGCATAAACAATCAGCTTAAGAACAATTGTTGCGGAAAATCTTAGGTGATGGGATCGAAAGTTGTTTCGAACGACTCAACATCCAATGAAGGATAGAAGCTGGTAGCTTTATCATTATTTGTATAGGAGTTTTGGCAGGACCAATGAAAATAAACTGTGGATTCGGTTTATCGTTATATGCGTTTTTTGGTACATAGTGTTTCCTGTGCAACGTATTTGATAGAAAATACGACTGTAAGTGTAACATTTAACAAAAAAAAAATGTTAATGCTTATCAAGTGTGTTTACTGCTTGCATCGTTGGAACAGCGACATATTTATCACGTTTTCTTTCAGTGAAGTTAAAACTTTCCATGTTATAATTTTAATGTTATTTCTGTACAAGCAACATTTTACACTCCTCCATCAAAACAATATGCAATCCAAAATGGTAATTGTCTCGAGCAGTACCGTACAGCAATACTGTCTCACGAAAGGTATTAAACTAAATTTTGCCGTCTCCTCCGAAAGAAAATAAACAGCCCCAGCTATAATAATGCCACATGAGTACTGGACTGAAGTTAGCTATTGTCACTCTCGCAGTGCGTGCAATGAAATAAAACAGAAGTTAAAAGGTTAGAAAAATGTGTGCATTGGATTTGTACATTTGGTAATGTGTGATTATATCTGCAGTTCTGTAGAATAATTTTAATCAGAACATGCCTGCATTTTAAAATATTTCGTGAATGAATCTTACTTACTAGTAAACTACACAAAACCTCTCATTGGGTGAAACTTCTTAGGCCAATTTGTGGCCCTCTTTATGCTAATTTGACTGTAATCTTGTGTTCATATCAGAGTTCTGATGAATAATTTTGATGGGAACACCTCTATATTTTAGATTGTTTTGTGAATGAATGTCTTATTTTTAAGCAAACTGAATACAAAAGGTCTTGTAGGGTGCAGCTTCATAGTCTGATTCGTGGCCCCATTTTCATTTCAATTTTAATTGTAATGTGTTAATTTTTGGGTTATTGAGGCTCTTCTGTACAGTAAATATTGATATACTCTATGGAGGTAAATAACCCTCATTTTCCTTCTTCCTCTTACTGTATCATGAAAATATTTTAGCTTTCTATTTTTCTTAATAGTGGTAGACGTTTAGCATAACCTTTGGTTGGGTATTAAGCTAGTAATATTGATTTCCTAGTTCAAGTTGTCAGAAAAAGTGTTTCAGAAACAAATTAACTTTTAATGTTTTATTTGTAATACTACAGTGTGTTCACCTCACCTGTTGTGCTAATAACTTCCAAATATGTAAAATAAAAATTGTATCTAGGTATGAACTTTTAATAAATATATTTGTCCACTGCTTTGTCAAAGAAACATGGTCTTTATTCTTCCTTTCAGCAGTCCGGTCCAGGGTTTTGTTATTATGTAATCTCACAAAGGGTGGTCTGTGGACTCTTAACTTGAGTATACATTGGTGATCTTGATGGAAGAAGGGGACAGTTAGTGTTTGACCCCTGTGTCTATTTTTATGCGTTACCCTCTTCTGAGTTGTACAGGGGTTTAAAAAAGAAGTGCAACAGAGAAGGATCAAAATAAATGCAACAAACTTAGTTTTAAGTCTATTTCCTTCAGATTAAACAATTTTTTAACCAAATTTTTTTAAGTGGTCCCAAAATAGGGCTTTTAATTTAAGAGAATCGTTATTACTGGGGTCGTTTTGTCTAAATTTGATTAGTTCTGTAACTGTCTACATAGTAATATTATTGACACTTACTCTTTTGCTGCTAATTATAATTTTCATGGAATCNTTAGTTCTGTAACTGTCTACATAGTAATATTATTGACACTTACTCTTTTGCTGCTAATTATAATTTTCATGGAATCTGTACAGGATGATACTCAGCAGTACATTCTAATATTTTATAATATTCACATACTCTGGCTGTTGTCATGCTACAAAGTATTCAGAGATAGTGTTCAACATGCAATCCACACTGCTACTTGTGTTGACCCCAAGTGCAGATGGTAGAAACAATGACAGGTTTATAGGCCACCATTCTATTACTTGCCTTTGAATCATTCTACAGCAACCAAGTAATGTTCGTTTATCACATAATTTATTTGGTTATTTCAAACTTAAGTAAATAAGTGTGTAATGCTTTTTTAACCAGAACATTACTGCTGGATGAGAAACGAAGACTAGAAGCACGTATTGCGACCTTGGAAGAGGAATTAGAAGAAGAGCAGAGCAATTCCGAAATTCTGATGGACAGGGCACGTAAAGGACTCATCAATATTGAACAGCTTACAGCAGGTAAGAGAAATAGTAAAAAATTAATTTCACTCTTAATAAATAAAAATCATTGTACAATCTATTGGTTTTTATTCTTTTTGGCAGTGTCCCTTAGTTACAGCTGAGTTATAAACATGTTGTCTGGTAATAACTTCTTGTTGCAGCCCATTTTAGTGTGTTCTATTGTGTATATTGTGTGGTGGTTCACTTAGCTGGTTAGAATGTTGGCCAGAATGCATGTTCTTGGTCTTCCTTGAGAGTTGGGTCACAAACTCTATAAAATAAACACAAGGGCTGGTGCTTAAAATCTAGTGGCTCCCCTGGTGTTTGACATGAATGATAGGTTACATACATTACATAATTGATTGTAAGATGACACCGAATGCAAAAAGAAAAGAAAATAACACAGAATGCAAGACAAGTTTTGAATGTCCCACGGATGCTCGATTAGCTGAAAGTGCATGGCGAGATTGTGATTGGGCAGCATGTTCACGTTACATGTAGGCGATAGAGGGGAAGCGTCAGCATATAGAGCAAGGGCGGGAAGGATGAAATAGAGGCCACATGAATGGTAACAGGGAGGGGTGTTATAAAGAACATGGCACCATGTCTGTGGGGAAAGTGTGTAACAAAGAGAGAAAAGAAGGAATTCAGTTGAAACTCTTTGTTGTAACAGCAGTTAGGAGAACAATCAAATCACATCTTACATTAACAGTTATCATCTTGACCACTAAATATGCACATTGTGTGTTCCATGCTATCCTCCCATAAACTTGTTTGTCAGAAGTTACGTTCCATGCTTTGTGATTAGAAGCGCTGTGCAGATATCAAAATTTTATACACATCAAGCTGCAAGTCATTCCAAGAATGTTGCAGGGGTGGAAAATCGTCAGTTTTGTATCGTCAGTAGTTGTCAGATTTAAAAAAAAAACCGGTTAGTTATGTCAGTAAATTTTTGTCATGGGATTGGGAGTTCATCCCAGTTTGGAACCATGTTGCAGTATGACAGCTTCTGTCCATTGTAAGTTTTTTTGACGTGACAACGTCTTAAATTAGGTTGCGGCTGGGAGTCACTTATGAAAAAGTGTAACGCTCGGTAACGTTACGATGAGTCACCGAACGAGAGAGAGGCCCGCCGAATGCCTTGCGTCTCTCTCCCACTCAACTATGATCGGTCTGCCGCGCGCGCAGCACTACGTTGTCACGTAAAATCTTCGCCCGTAAAACCGACTTTACAGGCAACCATTTTTTTTTGTTATGGTATTGTGCAGTTTGTATAAATATTGGCTCAATGACAAATAAAATTCAGTAAAACCCTGTNATTTTTTTTTGTTATGGTATTGTGCAGTTTGTATAAATATTGGCTCAATGACAAATAAAATTCAGTAAAACCCTGTTAAGACATTTATAATTGGCCTGAAAAAATTCATGCTTATTTACCAGGAAAATTTATTAAAATTAAAAGTGTTAAATTATATTTGTGTACGTAGGAAAGGTGAAAAATTAATTATCTTAATTAAGCAGGAAACTTTTTAAGTGGGTAACTTCTTAAGAGGGTTTTACTTTATGTCTTATGTACATAATGCCTCAGTGTCTTATTTTTTTTATTTAAGTTACCGTTCAAAACTGTGAGACTCTTATTTTTATTTAAAATGTTTCCATGGTTAATTTTTTTGTATGATATAATATTGGTATATTTTTCTCTTCTAGCTTGTCTTTCTAAAATATTGCACAAAATTTGAAACTGTAATGTACAGGTGCAATTAATTTCTTTCAGTAAAATCTTACATTGAAGTGCTACATTTTTTGTAATTATGTAATGGATGACTAAAAGCTCCCGCCTATTGTTGTCAGGGTTTCATGTGACTACGATGTAGAGGGGGTATAACTGAGGGAAGAAAAGCGTGCTCATTGAACGCTGCCTTATGGTCAATACATATTATTGTAAAATCTTACCTGAATTGTATAGAGTAATAGTATAACACAGGGCTTATAAACGTAGCAATATTTCATTGTAGCATCATTTTGCACAAAACAAACATTTGTCGGACAATCAACGATACACGACTGTCATAGTTTCTTACGCGTGGGCGTGTTTTACTTAAAAATCTCCTATATTCACGTTCCAGAAAAATGTTAAGTGGCGGTAGCTGTTTCAGAAAACAAATTAATAAATAATAGAGATAAGACTCTGTTTTTGGGCTGCACTGCTCTCTTACTGGGTCAGTGTCCTCGTCGGGTTGTGTGAGGGCTGTCAGCTGCTCCACTGGCTGGCTTGCGGGTGCATCTTGCATGTCTTCAGGCTGGCTATATTTTTTGTTTCCACGCTGTTTATCAATTGTGTGTGGGCCTTCCCACTTTGGATAGAACTCTGTGTGAAACTTTGCTGCCCTGTTGCTCATTTGGTGGCTGCGTAACAATATGGTGTCTCCGGCTTGCAGATTGGATGATTTATAGCTATCCTGTGCGCCGTATTTTTGGGTGACATACTGCTGCTGCGCCTTGCAAGCTTTCTCTGCCCTTTTTAGCCAGTTTTGGCATATCTGTTCTGCCCCTGGCATTTCTACGGGTTCAGTGTTCAAATTACCAATCCTTAGGGTTTGGTAGGGTGCGTCCAAGGAGCAGTTCGCTAGGAGAGGCGCCTGCTTCCTCATTGTGCCGTCTCCTTAGTATGAATAAAATTATCCGGGATGTAGCAATCCCGATTGTGGTGATTGTGCCCAATTCTTACCCTGAGGCATTTTTTCATTTTTTGTTTTGGCGCTCTGTAGGGTTNAGAGGCGCCTGCTTCCTCATTGTGCCGTCTCCTTAGTATGAATAAAATTATCCGGGATGTAGCAATCCCGATTGTGGTGATTGTGCCCAATTCTTACCCTGAGGCATTTTTTCATTTTTTGTTTTGGCGCTCTGTAGGGTTACCCTGGGTGTGATAGCTTGGGGTCATCCTTTGTTCGACTCCCCAGCGGTGGCAGGTGACTTCCCATTTTTCCCTGTAAACTGGGTTCCATTACCTGTTTGTGCTTTTTGGGAATCCCCAGCGTGGGAAAAATTCTTCTTCTAACTTGTTAATTATATTAGAGGCTTCTGCATTTGGCAGCAGGTATGCCTCTACCTACCTTGAGAAGAGGTCAGTCACGACTAATAAGTACCTTTTTCCCTTGTGAGATCTAGGGTAAGGCCCCATTAGGTCGGCTGCTATGGTAGTCCAGGGCATCTTGGGTCGTCGTGGAATTCCTTTGGAGCGTTCAGCCCCGTAGGCTTTGGTGGTAGCACACTGCAGACACTGACACACATACTCGCGTACGTACTTGGTTACCCCATCCCAAGTGAATCTGATGGTCAGTTCTCTCAGGGTCTCGGCGGCTCCTTGCCGTAATATGGGCAGAACTTACAGTTTCCAGTCTTAAGTGTGCACGAAGGCGGGTCCATACGTAACCTTGTTCTAGTTTGTACTGATCAGGGCATTTTTCCACTGTGTCCCGTATCTCGGGGTTGTTTTGCTGATATCGGGCNCATACGTTCCCAGTCGTATACTTCTGCTTCCCCTTTGTTTTCGTCTGGCGCTCGGGATAGAGAGTCTGGGAATTCATTAATTTGGCCTGGGCAGTGCTTTATTTCAAAAGTTAGCTCCTGCAGAAGCAACACCCATCGGTCTATCTCGATTTTGTGGCACTTGCAGTATGTAGCAACGTTAACGCCCTATTGTCCGTATGTAAAATGAATGGGGCGTCATCCATGTAATATCCTAACTTTTTAACTGCCCAGATGATAACTAAGCATTCTTGCTCATTATTGTGGTACCGGTGCTGCGGGTTGGACATCAGACTACTTGCATAAGCAATTGTACGTTAGTTGCCCCGCCCCCAGTGTTTTCCTGATACAGTGCAACTCCCAAACCAACCCCACTTGCGTTAGTCTGCAGAATTAGGGGCGTGCCGGCAGTCGGTCTAAGATACATCGCGGGCTCTGTGAACTGGGCTGTTAGCGTTAAACGCTTGGTCGAATTCGGGTGTCCATTTCCATGCCTGGTCTTTTTGTAGCAGTTGATTAAGGGGTTCCATTAAGTCAGCTATGTTTTGGACGAAATCCCTCAGCCAGTTGCATTTGCGTAAAAACTGGCGTAACTGCTTTCGGTTTTGGGGGCGTTAGTTTTACTAATTGCTTCGATTTTTTCTGTTTGCGGGAAGTTTTCCTCTGGTGTACATGGTGCCCCAAGAATTCAACCTCGTGTTCGCCAAAGTGACATTTGCCCAGCTGGCATGTTAGGCCATTTAGCTCGAATCTCTCGAGTACCAGTTGCAGGTGTCTCATATGGTCATCCCAGGAATTAGAGAAAATTATCACGTTGTCCATACATTCATTACAGAAATCTCTTATATATTCCGTCAGGATGGCTGCCGACTCGTTGGAAAGTGGCAGGGGCGTTTTACAACCCAAACGGCAGTACATTAAATTTGTACACTTCCTTGACGGGCGGTAAATGCGGTGTACTTTCGTGATTCCTCTTGTATGGGGATCTGCCAATATTCACAGTGCAAATCAAGCACATTAAAAATTTTAGCTTTGCCCAGAGCCTTTAGTGTGTGACCCACATTGGTTAAGGGGTGTGGCTTTTGGTTGCATGATTTGATTGAGGTTGTGATAGTTCACGCAGAACGTCAGTGTTCCGTCCTTTTTCTGCACTAGTACCACCCTAGCATTGTCAGCAGAATTGGTAGGTTCAGTGATTTCCAGCTGCTTCATCTCCTCGATTTGTTTTTCAATGAGCTGCCTTTGGTAGGGTAATGGGTTGCCTGGTTTTTTATGTATAATGTTAGGGCGACAAAGGTGAATTTTGTGCGTGATGCTGCTGGTTTGCCGTACGGTTGCTTGGTGCTCGAACACCTTGTAGTGCGTGCTCAAAATAGCATCCAACTGTGCTACTGCTGGTCCGTCTAGCTGGTGGTTCACTTCTTTGCCCATAATGCCCGGTTGTGTGTGTTTTTTTTTTTTTTTTTTTTGCCCCTTCCAGGTGATTAATCTCTGCTTCCCAGACCCTAGATACTTTGCCTTGCTGCAGTCAATGATTGCCTGTTGCTTGGCTAGCCAGGTTTGCCTTAAAATTGTGGTTTCTCTTAACCCGCAGGCCACGAAAAATTTGGTCGGTATACTCTCTGTCTCCCTCCTCCCACCTGGATTGACAGTATGATCACACATTCAGTTGACAGAAGCGTTCCCTCTTGGGCCATATTCACGACTGTATTGGTGTTCCTGAGTTCCGCATCTTGGGTAGCCTTCAGCAAAGCTGATTGACAAATGAAATTTGCGTTCGCCGTGGTGTCTAGCATAACCAATAATTCACAGCCGTCAATCTTTACTGTGATACGCGGCGGTTCTTCAAATTTCCCCCATTCTAGTAACACCGCCACTTCTGGAGCCTCGCTTATTTTGCCGGGGCTCGTAACCCTCTGTTTTTCCTGGCCACTGCGTTTCCTGCCGGTTTATGCGTGTCATCGCTTGACTTTGGTATGCTCTGAACAGGGTCCTTAACCTTTGCAGCGCTGGCTTGAGCGTCCTTGCGGCGTCTGCTTTGGAGCACCGGGCAGTCGCGATGGAAGTGCTGTTCCGGGCAATACCAGTACTTAGGTAAGCTCAGNTGGCCCGTTTCTCCTCGGCTACGTCCTGTTCACGGACCCGTGCGCGCGTAACTAACTCTTCAATAACTTGCAGGGGCAGGTTGCGCAGAAAATGCTTGATCTCGGGGAGCAATTGCAACGTGATCATTTCTATGTTCGCCTCTTTGGATTTTGGCCTGGCTGTAAGCGCTGAAGTAGCAGTACCTTGCGTCTAATGTAAATTTCAGTTTCTTCCCCTGGTTTTTGGTACTGGCTGTACTGTTGCTCGGTCAGTTGTGACAGCACTGACTTCCCCGAAAAATAAGTGATTAGTCTCTCAGAGAATTGATCCTAGCGTGTAACAAATTCGCCATAGCGATTCCACCATTGGCGAGCCTTGCCCTCCAGATAGGCTTTTGGGAGCTTAGTTCAGGAGAATTCGGCTTTGCATGCCTCTGTGAATTGTTGCGGGTCTTCCTGCGGTTTTCCGTCTTATTCGGGGATCGTTAATACCTCTTCCCCCATTAACCTATTTTTTTGAGGTGGACTATATGCTCGTGCGAGTCTCTTGGCTGTCCGACATCCGGTGCAGCTATATCTCAGCCCTTCCATGTTGCGGGCTTGATCTCGCCAACCAAGCATTTGAAATGGTAAAGGCGGGGACAGTCATTACAAGAGACTCTGTATAGGCCTTCTCCGGCTGCGTCACAGCGAGCTTCTCTTTTTTGACATATGGGGCAGCGGAATCCCAATCTGTCTGTGTCCTTTTCCTGTTCTACCCATCCTAAGCACAGATAGTGGTAATTGTTACCGCAGTGTCCGCATTGGATTGTCAGATTTCCCTCTCCAGTACAGCTAGGCCAGGGACACTGTGCAGTATCAAGGTTCTCTTCATTTGGTGAGTTACTCTGGCTTTTTTTGGTTGCCTTTTTAAAAGCACTGGTCTGGGTTTTGGGCGCCACTGAGTTTTAGACACACTCCGTTCTAGTTTCACGTGGAGCGGCATTTGCTCTCCTTGACAGTGAAGCTCTTCTCCGGGTGTTCCCTGGTTTCACTAGCTCTACCAGAGCTTCATGAGGCCCCATGTTGGGTGCCAAGAAATAACTTGACACCTAATGCTCTCAACATGGAAAAGTTAATGAAGTTGTAGAGGCCCAGTATCCTTCTAGAGACCAGGGAAATGGTCTTCCTAACAATGACTTCATATTTGCGGGGTCCTGCTGTCCGGATTGGAAGCTGGACGAGTGGCATTTATCGAGAGCTGCCGTATTACGGGCGCCCCAATAGGTCGCGTGACGACTGATTCGGGGGTGTAGGCGGAAGAGGCTACGTTGGTTGGGGTACGTTATACCAGGTGTCTCTAGATACTGGGGTGGCGGGTACTTCGGTCCAGGAGTGTACGGCGACACACATGGCCCGTCACAAGATGGCTGCCTTTTCTCGTCTAGAGTGTACACCTTGGGGGCGTTAGGCTCTGGTTCACCAGATCGTGTAGTCTGGGCCCTTGCGATTTATTCAGCCTTTTTCCGGCTCGCTCGGTGATGGGGCATTGGGCATTTAGGAAAAATAGCTGTGGGAACACCGCTATGCTCTGTCAGTGATGTTACGTTATGTTCAAAGTATAAAAATCAAAGAAGAATGAGAAGAATGGAGAATTATGGTTAAGTGGATACAGTGGGTGCCTTGGGCCGGTGTCTTGGCGTAACCCCCTGCTGGAGTCCTATAGATCGATCGATCGGCGCAGGAGCGTGCGCTTTACGAGGGCCAATGCTTGGGCCTATAGGGTCCCCACTGATTCCCCTCTGTGTGAAGTTGAGAGAGTAGTGTCACCAGCTACAGACCTCGACTGCCCCTCTGGGTTCACAGCATTCTCCACATAAGGACCCTACGGCTCTCTGTAAGTGGCGTGACCAGCTTGTAGCCTTAATCGTAATGTCTTAATGTGTTTGTTCTCCTCAAGCCTCAGGAGCATCAGATAAATGTTCTCTCTCCCCTTGCCACAGTGGCACTAGAAAAGCGGTTTTACCAGCTAGTAACTAGACACCAAACATTGACAATAGGTGAGAGTATCCTTCAGTGGGGTCTTTGGTTCGAAACTCTAGCACTGCGATTGTGCATTTACTGAGAAGTAGATAAGTTGATATGCACACAGAAGGTAAAGTGGTTAAGGGAGGTAAAAGCAAAAACCAAAAAGAGGTTAACTGGTAGATATAAGTTTTATTCAGTCAGTAGGCAGCCAAGATATTGATTGAAATTCAGAACGAGAGAGACCCCGATACAACTACGCCCGGCCCGGATGAGGCACATTCCCAACACTCGAAGCAAGGAGAAATCTCAGCGAGAAGAGCTTCTGCATAGTGTGTTGAGAAACACAAGTTCTGACGACAAATGTAATGTTATATGCTAGGTTTAACTGCTACTGCTGATGGCAAGCGTGACGAGATAGCGAGAGTTGCAGAAGATGCTCCGGTCATAACGTGTATAGGAATAAATACCCTCAAGACGTGGTGAACTAGGGGTGGCTGGAGCAGGTTGCATGGAGGGGGAAGCCTTCCCTGATGAATTGTGAGCATGCACATTTGATGGCGTTCGGTGCCTGCTGGCCAGGGCAACCCACACAGACTGGAGCGCGGCGTTGTGCGGATTGCCGGCCTCTTAGGCGGCAAAGGGTTGACTCGCTTGTGATTAGGAACAGTACAGAAGTGAAATGAGCAGCAGCATTTGGCGTTATGGTACACTAGGGGAAGCACAAGTGGCTGAGGCTTGGATATGTATTAGACAGCGCTTGTGACGCATCAGGGTACGTCGCTTATCTTGTGTTAATATATTTTTACCCAGAAGACAACTTTATATAGAAATAAATTATAATTTTGTTAATAACGTGTTTAAATTTTTTACAAAAAGGTTTTCGGAAATTGATTTTGCACTCTTTAAAAGGTAAGCTTCAGGTTTGACATGAGGTCGTTTATGGTCTTGTGGTGTAAAATTTCATTGGCAGAAAATCTGTCTAATGAATTGAGTTAGTATTTAATTGAAATATGTGTTGTTATGCACCACAGATGACCAAACACGGTTTTAACATGAAAAAAGAAGTTTTCATTACTTATTGGTGTTGTGGTGATAATTAAAATATGTAAATTTGGATAGAATGAAACAGCAAAATAGTAAAGTTTTTCAGGAACTGTGACATTTGTTAAATCAGGATTCTTCTGTATTTAAAATATATTTGTTAAAAAAATTTGTAGGCCTAATAATCATCATGAACGATCATTTAAAAAAGAATGATGCGTATGTAATTGTGTCCAAGTGATTTATTTTATCTTATAAATACAACTCTTTGTCTTGTTCCAGTAACCACGGTAAATTATAAAAGAAACTGGGTTTTTAATTTTTGTAATTGCCTATTTAGAAATTGGATCATTGAGGTGACTAGGAACGTAATAAAAGTTGTTTACAAACTGTCTAAAATCTTCACTTAGGAACATCCCGCAATAGTGCCAACCCACTACAAACACAGAGTAGAAAACTATGGAAGTTTAGGCCACCAACGTGATCAAGATGACATTGTGACCTCAATCGTGAGCATGTATTTCATGCTGCTTTGATACCAACGTTCATTGGTAATGTTTTGTTCGCAATGAAAAATGAATAAGTGTTTGACGTTTGCGTAAAACATGTGTGTTGACTAAGGAAATGTGGGGTTCACAGTGAATTCTACTTTGCTTTACGTCCAGGCAATCACAAACTCCTCAAAATAAATTCAACTTTTGTAACAGTTTAAAAGAAAATAAAACACAACTGTTAAACCTACTCGCTAACATTTTGAAATATAATTTTGCATATTCGTACCTGTTAATACGCAGAGGCATTTTGCTATCCGACACATTTTCTCAATCGTGCATCGTGTCATGCTGGAAGCGATAGATAGATATACGGTTGTATTTCTTTCACAAATGTTTACTTTTACGTGGTAGAAAACGTGTGACAATGAATATTATAGCAGTGATTATTTTTTTTTTTTAATTAATTTATTTTAACTACCTTGAAAGCAGGTATCAGTATTGTTAGTTAAATGACATTTTATTTTACAAATTTGACTGGGTACTGCTTATATTAAGTTACATGTGTAGCAGTACCAAAGCCAGCCACATTTGTATTCGGTAAGTAATTTCAAATCATGTGTTACTAAAAGATAAAAATAAAATCAAGATAATAGTTTTTCAGTTAAAAAAATATAAAATTCTTTGCTTGTGAAAACATGTTTTGCAAGATAACCAAGTTGCTGTAATTTTCATGATAATCAAATCATTTGTGTTGATGAAATGATTTGGTTGGACCATAGCCAATTCGAACAGATACCAATTTTGGGTTTTTAGCAGATGCTTTGGTATCAGAATCGGTATCTGTACATCATCCCTACAATTCTGTATTGCAATTAATTGCTAGATGTGTGGCAAATTTTTTGAAAATTTTATTAGTTACGAATAGTAATTTATAGTTATGGGCGAGTTTGATTTTTTACAGCTTCAAGTTGAGTCAAGCTGTATGAATCTCGAGTCGAGTCCAGTGTAATATTTTCTAGTTAAAATGGAGTTTGCACCATAAATGTAAATGTGTACATATGTACACTGGCATAATGCCTCCCCCTTCTATAGTTTATTTGCAGTTTCTGTCTCCTGTGGCGACGCCGCCACTCAGGTAGTAAGGAAGAGGAAGCGATGTTCCATGAATCGTCGACTTTTGTCACTGCAGACCGTAGCAAACAACAATAGTGTGTCAATGTCAACGCATGTAGCAGAGTTATCATCATTACAATGCAAATTTAACGGAACAGCAATGTAAAATTATTGATTTGCGAGACACTAAAAGTGATTGGAGGTGCAAATATTTGTTTGTTTACAAACAATCACAGTGACTCCACTAACACGTTCCTTAGCTTAATGCCTGCTGGGAAAACCTCAATTCGAATGACAAGTTGATCTTTGTCAGTTCGACTCGAGTTTTCGAGACTCTACCCATTACTAGTAATTTACAAATTATTCACATTCGAACTTTGAATATTGTGTGCAAAAATTGTGAATAATTTACATTCCCATTTTGAGTGGTTATTTGCTTGGCTTTTTATGCCTAGTCATTTAAAGACGTTTCATTTAAACTTTTATTCCATAGTTATAGAGCTGGGACATTACTGATAATTGTGACTTGTTATTATGAATTTTTGCAGTTTCATGTGGTGGCAAATCAACTATCATTAGATCCAAGTGAGGTTATTTACATTGGTATGTTATTAAAATAAACTTATTTACCAACAGGATAAAAGCCAGAATTGTTAAGAAAAACCAATTTATACACACACTTATTTTCACTGTAGCATTTACGGAAATAGCACATATTTTTTCCATCTGTTTGTTTTCAGTCTGACATAGGCATGTAAAGGTTATGTTACCGTGGTGGTACAGTACCAAAACAAAAAAAACATCTTTGTATTGCTTTTATTCACATACCACACAGAACACGCAGATTTTTTAAAGTAATTACGAGGAAATTATAGCTTTTTATTTCTGAAAACACATTCAAAAGTATACAATTGTGGTACATTGATGAGGGCATGAGGCAGCAACATGATGGACATTAGGGCTGAGCCGATACCAGTACCAATATATATCGGCTGATATCGTAATTATCGGAATTGTGCACAATTCATGTTTAAATCGCAGATATTAAAACCAATATTTTGCCCTAAAAATCTAAGCTGATGCTGTTTTCAACTTGCCATAATTGGAGTGGCTTAGCTCACTATTTGGTTTTATTAAAATAATCACTATTTTTAATTGGTTTTTAGTACCCAACTGGCTGAGTTTATTTCTAAAGCAAAATAAGGCACGTTTTACATGATTGTTTATAAAAATGTATACAATAAAACAATAATTGCCACTATTTGCGTTTACTGAATTTGATCTATGTAGGCAAGCTTGCAGCATGACACGTATATAATATTAACAATAATTAATATTTACAATTACCTCCAAAAATATTTTGTCTTAAAAGTTTCACGACAAACCGGGAACACTTTGACGCATAAAAACTTACGTAATCTTGTAATGTTGGTTACATGTTGCACATTACTGCCGCATAGATGTGCCATTCCAACAGTTTGTCTTTTTTTTTTGTTTGTTTTGTTGGTTTGTTTGCTGTTGCTGTAATAATATGATGGTGTTAGGTTAGGGTACGAACGTGGTGAAATTATTTACGTGTGCCAGCAACAAACAAATACAAGTGGAAGAAAAAGTGACTTGTGGAATTTTTTTACCGTACGCAACATGCAAGAATGCAAGGCTGTTTACAATATTTGCAAATGTTTGGTTTCGAGAGGCGGTACATCATCGAGGTCGTATAGTACCACAAACTTAAAATGGCACCTTGAATGTATGCACCATTTGAAGTGTTGTTTTTTTAAGAATTTCATTGCGTAATGACATTCTTTTGGAGTTTATTTTTTTCTTATCAATATACTTAAGTTTAATATGTGGTTCCTAGATTTCTATTTATCCTAATAGTTAGACCTATCACTGAAACAATAAAAACGAAGACAATTGGAATTTTATTTAGCTAAATGCTTTAAAAATAAAGTTTTTAATTTTTTGAAACATGCAATTATGTTATTTTTCCTTGTCAAGGCAGTATCGGTATTGGTTAATGCAATATCAGTAAGTTTGTATCAGCAATATCGGAAAAGGCTCAAAAACCATATCGGCTCACCTCTAATGGACATGAACAATATAATCATGGCATCGTGTCATAGCTGTGGTGGAGCACAAACTAACAGTGCTAGTATCACAAGTCAGTTGCAAGAGTTTATTGTCCATTTCTTGTAAGTGGGTAAATTTTGACAGTTCTAAAAAAGTAGCACGGCCGCAATGTACCCTTTCGCCACAGCTGTTCTGTACAGTGAAGAAGAAAATATTTGTAAACAAATGTTAAGAGTCCAACGCACACTTGCATTTTCCTCATGTTTCCTGTTATGGCAGGCACTGAAAGACAGATATTATGTAACTTCTGTCCAGTAATCAATGTAGCATTTTATAGCTAGGTTGGAATGCCATTTATTAAAATCAACACTTTGCCTCTTTTCTGAAAGAAACAAACTTAAACTTTTAAACTTAAAATATATTTGTGTCGCTCATAACGGATGCGGTTGGAAGATAGCGGAACGACCTTATAAATATGCGTCAATAATATTACATTTCTGTCAATAAAAAACACTAAAACAGTATCTGCAACCAACTATGCTTAATTAAAGCAAATTAATACAAAAATAAATAGGTGATAAAATATTTGAACACCAACAAGGTACTCGCATGAACATGATGTAAAAGTGCATGTGCAGGCCAGTGAGCGCCACGCTCACTGGGCTGGAAAAATTCACTTAAGGTCCGCATACTCCCGTCATAATTGCTAAACATTTTTTTAGAGCCAGTTTACTAAAAGCCAAAAAAATTGCAGATAGCTTTTAAAACATAATTTAAATCATAATAATTACAATTAAACTTTTAAATTACAACTTTTAGTTTTGTGTACTATATGAAATGGACAATGCAATGAAACATTTTCTTTTGCAGCTTCATGCACTATAATACAACTTATGGTAAACAAATTCTGTTATTGAATCATGACCACAAACATGTGCAAACAGTTTGCGGCACGTTAGCAAATAGCACTGCAACCGCATGCACCGAACCTCAGTGTTTGCAGAATCTACTACCAATTCAACCGCGAAAATATGCCTATTTAAACTTGGTTTCATGCATGTCGTAAATAATGATCACTGAAAATACAACAGGGTGACCATTGCAAACAAAACTGCAATACTAAGGAAATAGTTTAATTTCCCTATAAAGCATTTATTTTTATTGCAAAGAAGTGAGATATTTTCTGTTGAACAAAATTTATCTAGGATATTCTTACCTACTGGGATATAAGCAGAATATCATCTTGCAAAAATGATATGCTGCGCTTGAAGATACAAGAATTATTTATGTGGGAACTGCTTGTTGTGTGATTATTGAAATGATATTTATTTCTGTTATATATAACCGAAATTAAATATTTACGGCTAGCTATTTGACTTCAAAACTTTTCATGTTATTCGAAAATGTACTATTCTATTCTATTCAATTCAATTCAATAATATTCAAACATTAAAAGCCACTATTCGCACACCCATTTTGATTGCTCAAACCGGATACATATTATTTACTACTTCATATTTCAATATTGTATTTTATATTTTCATTATATGTTTGTTTTATTTTACAATTTCAATTTGCTATTTTTGTAATTATAGGTATTTAAAGCAATACTGTACAGTATTAAATATAAATGCCCATATTTTATTTACTTCTTTTATTCATGCTTTCAAATTTTATGGATAATTTGTGTATTGGTATTTTATTTAATGTCTATGCTCTAAAAAATTTTATTTAGGGGCGGGGGGGTTGCTTATTAGCAGTGTGCTCTTATTGGTCAGTATTTGATCAGTATTTATGTTTTTATAGTCGGTAAAGTCAGTATTTTTGATGCAGTGACTAATTTCCATCCCTGACTTTATTATAAATAATTGGAATGGAGCCACAGCATGAGTTATTGCAGGGGTAGATCCTTTGGGGGCGATAGTTTAGTTGACATTTGTAGTAGACTACAGCTTTGAATGAACCTGTTTGTTGCGAAGTTGCGAAGGTTAGTTGACCTTTTGAAGACCAATGTGGGTGGTTTGGATGGCAGGTCTTGTGTTTGTGGTGAGGAAGCCAGAATTTTGTATCCAGAGTGGAAAATGTTCCTCAGTTTACTTAGACCTTCATGATATGGGACCACCTGGGGTATATCAGAGTTGTTGACCCTGGTTTGTGTTCCGGTATTTGAGATGACTTGTTAAATCTGTTAGTGGATGAGTTACCTGTTAGTCGTCGATGAAACACATCCAGCAGTGTGGTTGGGTTGGTTGGTGACTGAGGAAGTTTTCTTTTATCCTCCCCATCAGCAGATGGGCATAGGGTGGGGCCATATATGTACCCATCAATGTGCCTTTGACTTGAAGGTAATGTGCATCTTACAATCAGAAGTTGTTGTTGCTGAGGGTTAACCTGTAAGTTAGACAAAGAATGTTGTAGAAGGTTTGCTGTGTGGGGGTCTTCGCTTGAGGTAATATTCTATGGCAGACAGTCCAGATGAGTGGGAGATGTTTGTATAGATAGATGTAACATCAATGGTGACCATATATGCATCTTGGAGAATGGTGCCCAGATATCTCATGCTTTCAAGGAAGTGGCCAGGGTTCTTGATGTAGGATGAAAGCTGCTGTACCCAAGGTTGAATGTGGGCATCTGCAAGTACTGAGATTCTCTCAGTGGGCCTGCCAATCCTGGATATAATGGGATGTTCTGGGGGTGACCATTGTTCTGTGTGTATCTTCAAAAGCAGGTATAGAACTAGTGTGGTGGGTTTATTAGGGGTGAGCAGTTTAATTGTACCCTCAGATAATTCTTGGAGGGGGGGGGGGGTCCTTGGACACAAGGAATTGTTGGATATGGTCACAGAATCTGGTGGTTGGGTCTTTTTGTAGACGTTTGTAGGTAGATGTGTCCTTGAGTTGGCCTAGTTTGCCACCTGGCCGCTAGGTTTACCACCAACAGCACCCTTCCACCATATTGCTGTATGCTACAACTCTGCACCTGATGAAACTGGCGTAGCGAGCAAAACGTCACAATCGTGCAACCATGTGAAAAATGTGTCGTCCCGTATGTGTGTGCCTGTTGACAAATACTAGACTGTGAGTACTTGAATTCCTGTCCTTTTATATGATCTTCAATAGAGTGCCATAAAAATTTGGGTTCATCGCTTAAAGTTCTCAGATGAGTTGCGGGTAGAAAGACTGCACACCAATTGAGTGCCTTGCATGTAATGGTGATGAGTCAATTGGAGAGTGAGCAAGGTTTGGCCTTGGAACATGTGCGCTTTGAGTCCTCAAATGTACAAAACCCTTAACAACGGCAAAGTAACTTCGCGGACTACCTTTACATACCCTGCGACTCCCATATCCTAGTTGGTCAAACCTGGCCGAGCACTTGGCATCTGTGAGGTGCATTTGACAGGATAACTATGTTGTTATGAGCCAAGACCACATGAGTAGTTTAGTATTAGGTGTGTAATGCTACTGGTAAATATACACTTACGAGCAATTGAATTAGATTTACCTGCATTTTGCTGTGATTGTGATGTGGCATGGCATGGACTCACAAGGTACTGGAATCGATCGGGAACCGTACTTATCCAGGACTTTGCACAGCATCGCACAATGCATGGAGATTGGTCCGAGCAGGATCAATGGCATGACATCCCTCCTGACAGTATCCCATATGTGTTAGACAGGATTGAGGTCAGGTAACCTCTGAGGCCAGTCAAGCAACTTCAATCTGTGGATTGTTCATCCAACCACTGGTCACTTTAGGAGTGGTGGGCCAATGCGTTGTATTGCTGTAGGTGCTGTAGGTGCAGAAATAAGATGCACATGATCTGCCAGTAGGTTCCTGTATAATTTGCTGGTGAGGAATGAGGCATATTTACCAGAGGGTCTTTTCATAATTCAGTTACCATTTTAGGAAAATTCTAAGTGGGCAGGCTTTTGTTTCACTGCTAATTGATGTTTCTTCCAGATCTTGCAGCAGAGAGGTCGACAACGCAGAAGTTGGAGAGTAGTCGCATGCTACTGGAAAGACAGAATAAGGAGCTGAAAGCCAAGCTGACCGAACTGGAGACAGCCCAACGCACGAAAACCAAAGCAACAATTGCAGGTCTCGAGTCAAAGATAGCAAATCTGGAAGAGCAGTTGGAAGTGGAAGCAAAGTGAGTATATTTTGGTCATGGCCATTCATATCCTTATGTCAAATATTGTGGTTACCCTTTTTGTCATATAATCACATCAGTAATTGTTTATTTTGTTGTGACTTTCTATGTTCAGGTACAGTTTTCTTACACCCAGGTGGTGAGCTGGGTGAAATTCTCAGTTCGTGTTTTTTCATAGTATACCATGAAACTAAGTTATTTGACTAGCAAATTATTTATTGCAAAGAGCAAGAATGCATTGTGTGTTTTTTCATATTTTACATGAGTGTATTTTATTTTTTGCTGGAAAAGTCCTGTTTTGTTTCTCTTAGGAAATAATTTGTGAAGCATAAATTGAATTCACTCAACATGGATAATGCAAACCCAGACTAGGATTTGAACTGCAGTTTCCATCACTGATGGAGCAATATTTTCTCATTTGATATGTTACAGTGTGTGTGTGGTAGTGGAACACCAAAAAAGGTTGAAATTATTTAAAAATTTCTGTGCCTGGCACTGAAGCATGCCTAAGCAACAATCTTGAGTTTACAATTGCTTTCTTCCAACACCACATGAAAAATTTTTCTCGTGTCTGTGTCATCTCAGGACAACAATGACAAATGGAACACTGAACAAGTTCACATTCAATCTCAATCTTAACTCACACTCACAGTTCCTCAAAATTTGTCTGTACAATAGAGTTGTCCGTATGAACCGATGTGTGGCCGAATTTCCACCTACCGTTAAATGGGGTATGGGTTGCAGGGGTGTATCATGGATTGGTCTCTCTTAATTTACTTCTGTGGCACCTTTTGGATTTACCCGGATTCCCTTTATACCCAGTGGACTTGCTCGCAGCATTTGGCCACAGTGTAAGGTCCTTCCCATCGTGGAACAAAACTGGCACTGAACCCTTTCTGTTGGTTGCGCAGGGGGTGGTTTTGCACGAGGACCTGTTATCCGATTTCATATGCTTGGTCAACTTGCGGTGGCACCTTATACTTTCGGGCGATGTAGCATTGCTGAGTTTGCTGTACATTGCGGTTGTGAGCTAAGGTCTGAAGGTGGATTTCCTCTGCTTGAGGTATGGATGAGAGGATATTCTCCCATCTTCATTCTGCTGGTCGGCAGAGGTTCTTTCAGAGTAGCAGCTCGCTGGGGGTGGTACCGACGGCTTTATTTCTGCTTTGGCGGAGCGTCGTCAAGAGGATTTGTGGCAGAAACTGGTCCCAGTGGGTTTTCTCCGATGCAAAGTCTCATACCTTTCTTTATCTCCTGGTTGCGTCTTTCGGTGGGGTTGGCCTGGGTATGGTTCACAATCTTTGCTCAGGTTTCAACTTCCCACTTCTGGCAGGCTGTGGCCCATTGCTTTCTGGTAAATTGTACCTTGTTGTCCGTGAGTAAACATTATGGGTAGCCCCAGTGAGAAAAGAGTTCTTGCTGCAATTTTTTGATGAGGGTTCTAGCTTCGGTCTTGGGTAGCAGGTACGCTTCATTCCACCTTGAGAACAGGTCGGTGACAACAAAGTATATTTTTCCCTTAGTGCTGTGTGGGTACAGGCCCTGAGGTCCAAAGCAACCTGGTTCCATGGAGCCTTGGGTCGCCTCAGAGTTGATTATGATTTGGCAGTTTGCCCCAATTTAGCATGGGCACAGAGCTCACACTGGCGGACATACTCACGGAGATCTTTATGTATGCTGTCCAAGGTGTACCTCTCTGTGACCTCATGGATGGTCTCTTTCGTCCCCGAGTGGCCTGCTAGAGACTGGTCATAAAAATGCTGGCAAAGCGATGGCCGCAGGGCATGGGGCAACCATATCTTCCACTCCTTCTGACCACTCACTAGGTAGGGTCCAAATGATACCATCGGCCTCTTTGTATTGGTTACTTTGTTTTTGGCTTCCTGATCATTCTGCTGAGCGTTAATGAGTACTTCCATGTAATTATATGTTATTCACAGTGAAGTGAGAACTTTTGAAAGCCCTCTCATTTGGAATATTAGACTCTATATATATATATATAAATTTTTTTTATTTTAGCCTCAGACATAAACGTTAGAGTACAGTGGAGTCTCGGTTAACCGTCAGTTTCTGTTAACTGTCAGTAAACTGACGCAACAAGTAAAATAATAAAATTGGATACAAAAAACAAACTTGATAAACTAACAATGAAATAACTTTTTTCCCGCTTCATATTAGATCAAATTAATCATATTATTGAGTTGAACAATATGCATACTGTACTGTAATACATATACCCATAAAAATACATTCTGTGCAGTGTGAAATGTGAATGACATTTGTTGTTTATGTACAACCTACATATGTACATCGTAGAATCGTTCCGTCTTCCTCACCACCCTACCGGAATTCCTAGACACTCATCCATCCTACCATTCCTACAGTCAGTTCAGTAGCGGTAGTCACTTAGTCAGTAAGTCATTGTCCTCACTTTGTTGTCAAAATCTAGTGTGTTTAAAAATGTCTGAGAAACGGAAACGTGTTGTATTGAAACTTTCTCAAAAACTTGAAATTATAAAACTACTGCGTAAAGGAGAAAGCGCGACGAGTATCGCTCCGCTATATGGAATCGGGCGGACGACAGTCAATGATATTAAGAAAGATGCAGATCAAATCGAAAGTCATGTTTAAAAACTGGAAACGACAGACGGAGATGTCAAACTAAGAAAAACAATGAAACCAGCAAAACTGGACCAACTCGATGCAGTAATGTATCAGTGGTTCATTCAAACCCGCAGTCAAGGGATACCAGGGATACAGCTATCGAGATGAACAAGAAGCTTGATGGGGATCCTTCATTTAAGGCTAGTATAGGTTGGCTGGATAAATTTAAGGGTCGACATGGCATAAGGCAGTTGGACGTATCGGGTGAAATTGATTCGCGACTATCATGTCAGTAACATCTTATAGCCCTAAAACTAATGAAAGAAATAAAAGACAGAAATTTGGCCAGAGAGCAGGTTTACAATCAATGTTACGAAACTGGCCTAAATTGGAAAGCACTTCCTTTCAAAACCTTAGCCTCCTTATCGGAAAAATCTGCACCTGGTTTTAAAACGCAAAAAGACAGCATAGCTGCAATTGTGTGTGCAAATGCAAACAGTAGACATAGGTTTCCTTTACTAATCATTGGGAAAATCTAAAAAGCCTCGAGCTTTCGAAAATATGAATTTAAATGTCTTACCTGCCAAATATTATGCACAAAAAAGTGCCTGGATGAGCCAGGATATATTTAATGAGTGGTTCCACAGTGTGTTTGTGCCAAATGTAAAATCACATTTAAAATCGATCGGATTGCCTGAAGAAGCCATGTTATTAATGGACAATGCACCAACTCATCGTTCTCATGACTTATAAAGTAATGATGGAAAAATTACGTGCCACTTTTTGCCTGCTTACACTACTCCACTAATTCAGCCCATCTATCAGGGTATTATTGAAAGCATGAAGCGACGTTATCAAAAATGCTTTATTCAAAAAGTTGTTTGCGTTGGGGATGAATTAATAAGTGTAAAGCTGTTTTGGAGGTCATACACTATTAAAGACGCAATTTTTAAGGTCGCTGAAGCCTGACAAGATATACCAGAAGANCGTTCTCATGACTTATAAAGTAATGATGGAAAAATTACGTGCCACTTTTTGCCTGCTAACACTACTCCAATAATTCAGCCCATCTATCAGGGTATTATTGAAAGCATGAAGCGACGTTATCAAAAATGCTTTATTCAAAAAGTTTTTTGCGTTGGGGATGAATTAATAAGTGTAAAGCTGTTTTGGAGGTCATACACTATTAAAGACGCAATTTTTAAGGTCGCTGAAGCCTGACAAGATATACCAGAAGAAACATTAAAAAAGGGCTGGAACAAACTGTGGCCTGAGACTGTAAACGAGAATGAGGCCATAAACGAATCTGGAAATTATGAGGAAATTTTACTTCTGTGTCAAGNAAGCATGAAGCGACGTTATCAAAAATGCTTTATTCAAAAAGTTTTTTGCATTGGGGATGAATTATTAAGTGTAAAGCTGTTTTGGAGGTCATACACTTTTAAAGACGCAATTTTTAAGGTCGCTGAAGCCTGACAAGATATACCAGAAGAAACATTAAAAAAGGGCTGGAACAAACTGTGGCCTGAGACTGTAAACGAGAATGAGGCCATAAACGAATCTGGAAATTATGAGGAAATTTTACTTCTGTGTCAAGAGATCCCAGGTGGAGAAAACACATCAGTAGGTAAAGTAAGTGAATGGCTGGGAATTTACAGATTTGACAGAGGCTTTGAAATATTAAATGATTAGGAACTTGTATTAAGTGCAACAGAGGAGGTAGAATGTTTAAGTGAAGAAGAAGAGGATGATACACTCAAGGATTGCCCCAAAATAATTAGCCACGGTGATGCTGAAAAAATGTTTTCCAAGTGCATTGAATGGTACGAGCAACAAGAAGAGGCAGACACTACACAGATTTTACTCCTACGTAATATACGCGACACTGCAGCAACAAAAGCCCATGGAGAGTTACAACAAAGGAAAATGACAGACTTTTTTAGGTAGGATTATACTACTGAACATATACACTATTCTGAACATATACATAGCAGTACTTTATTCAATTTTGTTATTTTATCAACATAATAAACAGAAGTCTAAAATATTTAATATCAAATACATACTGTGCTGTACATACTTATATTGAATGCTACCTGTTTAAAATATAGTGCTAAATATAGTATACATTATTATCGCTAGTATCTGTGTCTTTAAGAGGGTTGTGGAAGGGTGGGGGGCATTTCTATAATCTGTCTATTCTCTTAACCGTCATGGTGATGGTCCAGAGACTGACGGATAACGGAGACTCCACTGTACTGTGGAAAATACACACTATATTTATTATTTACATGGCTATACATATTTAAAAAGGTTGTTGAAGTATACAAGATGTGTTAAAAAAAATAACTAACTAGGGTCTCAAAAGTACTCACTTTACCGTGAACAACCTATAGTGTACTTAAGAGAGCGAAGAGATTTGGGTGGCTCTTAACAGCAATATAGTGTACTTAAGTTGCTGCAAAGTTATCTTGGTGGATGGTGGCACTGGTGGCGCAGGTGGTGGTGCAACTCTCTTCCAGTTACGGAGTTCGGAAATCTCACTACTTTAAACGGGCTTCACACATCACAACACAGCCGGGGAAGGAAACAGAAAAGCAGTACAACACAAAATACAGCTGGAAAGAAAAACAAACATGTAACAACTAATATAAATCAAGTGTTCTGGCCAGAAATAAAAACGCTTTGATCGTAGCCGATAAGCGATACCGTTTCTACGCTACAGCACTCTTTATGTACCACTTTATATACTATTGTAGTTTGCAGTGTCCAATATACTTGCACTACAAACACACACACACATGAAACGTAAAGGATTAAAATTGAATACATTGACAGACACACATAATTTAAAGAACCGAACAGTAATTGTACACTTTAGATATACACTCTGGCAGACAGCAATGAAATCAACGACAATCTCCGCCCACACATCAAGGCTGAAATGATGCTGATGGTTCACTGCCACCATACTACGGGGATTCTGCGTAGCCCACAGATGGGTGTTGTGGAGGTTGACGATACCGCCCCTCGTAAAGGCGACCTAATCTTTGAATAGGATGGATAACTATTTGTGGTCGCTTTGATGAAGACCAACATTCTTTACCCACATCTATCAACTTCAAAACCTACAACATGGTCAGTTGAAGAAGGCTACATGTTTTTTCAAAGAATTGTTAATTTATTAGTCTGTGACCAGAAAAAAAAACTACGGGACGGTGGGGTCTTGTTAGGGTATGATGTGTGAGGTACAATGCAGTCGGTGTTCCAATACGGTGAGAGTAATGAAAATGACCTAATGGGCCCAGTAGTGTGACTCTGCACTAATGTGTGTAAACACATGTAAATTCCACACGCATCTGCGAGACACAACTACCGTCGCCATAAGGTCATGATATGTGGAATGAACAACCTATTTCAAGCTGACCTCGTCGAGATGGTACCATATGCTCGGGTCAACAAAGGCTACAATACATATTGACCATTATTGATGCATGTAGCAAAACTGAGAATGAACTGCCATTCTGCGACTGTACACGGACATATATTCAACCTGCCCGCGGGTTCCCTGTGGTGCGGAGGTGGCTGGGTTATCTCCCCGTGGGCGAAGATGTGCTCTCTGCAGGCATCTCTGTCATGCGGGGTTGCATCTGCAGCGTGAGCTTAGGCACCTAGCTGGGGCACTAGGCTGGCTTCTATCACATGAGTGGGGTTGGCATGACTTCAGATAATAAGGCGAACTAACTTGGCAGCCTTTGTCCACGAGTGCCCCCGCATCTAGCGGCATACAAGTTGTTTGAGGTTCACACCCGTCTTATTTACGTGATTCCATCTGCAAATAAGGTGAAGTCATGATTAAATTTGCTTCTCAATGAGAGTCACGCGTCAAGGTCATGGACAGTCAATCTCTCGAATGAGATTTAGATGGATGAGGTGCCCTTCCCAGTTCTTAGAGCAGACGATGATGTCGTCCAGGTACGTTGTGCAGAACTTCCCTACGTACCCTGCCAGGACGATGGAGTTCATCATTCTTTGGTAGGTGGCTGAAGCATTTTTCAAGCCAACTGTAACTGTTCTCTGTCTGGAGTGGTAAAAGTAGTATAGGGCTTCGAGTCAGCGTGCAGGGGTATCTGACAGTACCCGCTGTGCATATCAATGGTGGAGATGATGGTAGCTTTGCCGAGGTCTCGCAAGGTGTGCTTCAGGTGAATGACAGCGGGTGCAACAGAGTGAGTGGCTTTATTGCAGTTGGAATAATCAACACAAAACCCCATTTCTGTCTTTCTTTGGTACCATCACTTCACGGGCGTTATATGGTGATTGGGCCAGTTCTACTATCCCCTGTTGCTTCATCTCCTGAACCTGTTGTTTAATAATCTGTTTCTTGGCTGAGGAGAGGAACGGTCAGTTATACACTCGTGCTGAAGTATAGTAGTCTTAGTAGTTTGTTTTAGTGGGTTAGTGGCTTGGAATACATTGGGGACCTCCATCAATTGTCGGATATGTTGATCTTGGATTTTATGATTGGTTAACTAACAGGGGCGACCATCTGCACTCGGTCTGCGTATAGCGGGGTTTCCCATTGGATGGAGTTCCGTGGTTGGTAGTCCAGATAGATTTGCCTTTAGCCAAAATCCAGGACACAATTCTGGTCTTCAAGCCATGATTGGCCTAGTATAATGGGGTCTTCTAGCTGATCAGCAACAATGAAGGTCATGTTGGCTTGAATGCTCGCAATGCTGGTTTGCAGGGTGACTGTTCCCTGGTAGGTAGATAGATGCCTTGTTGCTCTAGCTGGACTGGGGCTTCCAGAGGCTGAAGGTTATTGTGATCCCTCTCAATGTCCCTGTGCAAATGAAGTTGGCAGTGGTGGCTGTATATAATGTGGCTAGTGCAAGTGTATTTCCCCATTGCAACTAGACTCTCGGGAGATGAGTGTGGTGGCCGTTCTTTATGCAGAGGGCCTATTCTGATTTGGCCGAGGGGCGGTGGCCCTGTCGCTCTCCCGGCCTGCCCATTTCCCGAAGCTTGGCTGGATCTGATTTATGTGGAGCTCTACTTGGTCCTGTTCCTGCTGCTTTTCTGGCTGCCATCTGCTCTTGATAGATGGTGCAGTCACTGTGGAAATGCTGCTCGGGGCAGTACCAGCATTCGGATAGTTCATGTTTGGGTGGCGGCGGGATTTCTTTGGTCTTAGTCTCTGTAACTGGTGGCTTTGGGGATTTGTCAGTAGTGGTTGGGTGTGCTGTTCTCTCATCCTGCTCGTACCCCTTTACCCTCTCGACTAACTCTTCGATGTTTTGGGGCTTGGGTGCCCAAAGGTATGGTTGAAGGTAGGGCTTTATAAGGAGTAGGGAGGGTGGCGATGTAGCTTTGCTCGTCTCCCTCAGAGAAGTCTCTAGAACATTTGCTGTTTTTGCCTGATGAAGATTTCTACATCCTTCTGTGGGCCTCGATGGGTACTTTAGAATGTCGTAATGAGGTTGTAGAGTACCTGCGTAGCTGCACCCATGTTGCCACAAATTCTCGATACTGATTCCACCAATGCAGAGCCATGCCTTGTAGCGGTTTTCTGGCTCTCAGTAGTCATTGGTTCGTGGGTATGCCATTTCGACTGAACTCCTGCTGGCAATCCTCTATGAACCGTAACGGATATTCATGTGGAGAGCCCGCGAATTCTGGTAGTGGCAGTCGGTCATAGGCGGTGCCTAATGGTAAATTGGGGTTCGCTGGCAGGCATGGATTCTAAAGACTGTCTGCATTTTTTGGCATGTGAATGACAACTCGTTTAGGTCATGTGGGCGATTGGTCCACCCGAGGCACTGATGGTGAAACATCTGGGGACAATTTTCACAGCAGATTCTGTATATCCTGATGCCAGCGCAGTTTGGCTGACA
>NQII01007874.1:45089-83248 GCA_002778355.1 Clitarchus hookeri | reverse complement strand
TGCGGGGGGGGGGGTGGTTGTGGGCCAGCGTCGCTCTCATATTCCTAAACTGTCACACGACAACCTCACTCATACAAAATATTAATATAATTACTTTGGTGTAGTATATAGTATTTTTCTTTACTTCTATTCAACTCACACAGTGATAACTATATATTGTTGTAACAAATTGTAACATTTACATTTGATATAAATGCATCGTTTTTCCTTTGAAAGTATGCTCATTTTCTTGTGACCTAATTTTTATATAACCGGTCTACACAAAATTGCTAGTTTTACACGAGATTATATTACCATTAAAAAGAATTCATTCAAGGAAATTCTTTCTTCATGTAAGATTACGGATACTTTAAATTTTTTAACCAAACAATTATACATTCCCAATCGTCTTTACCACCTTTTTTTGTCGGGCGCCTAACTAAAAACTTGATAATGGACTGACTTGTGAAAATTCTGTGGGACTCATTTGATGACATGCTGTAATTCGAGGATGCATGAAATTGAGTTACTTTCTGAAATGGGTGGCAATTTTTTTCCAACACACCGTGAATAATTATAAACCAAAAACACATTTCCAAGAACGCAAGTTCCGAGTACCACATAATCCGAGGTGAAATGTGCTACACTTTAAAATAAACGTGTGTATTATAACATGATATTTATAAGTAAATGTACTATTTAGTATGAGTAGTTTTCAAAGACAGCTGCAAAGTTTAATTGATATGATAATGTTGCTAGGAATCCACATATAGGTACACTGACATATGAAGATTTCTCAATAATGACGTATGCATTTTAATATTTGTGTAAAAATACGCCATCACGAATTAAATAACTTATTTGTCCATTTTTATCCCCACTGTATCACCGTATTAAAATCATCGTGCAACTTGAACAACAAAAGTTCAAGGTGCAAATTTACAATGAAAATACACATATGTGCCATTTTTCAACGACCATACTTAAGTACATGTATACTAAAAAAGTGTTAAAGTAATTGAGTTACTTTCATTGACAGAATGAGTAATTTTACACTGAGAGAATATCATTTTACACTGACAATGAGAGTAAAGTTGCTTTGACATATGTGATTTTACAATTATGGTACCCGAGAAAATTTAGGTTGAAAAAAAAAGACATGGAAACGTTATTTTATCATATGAATATGGGCTAGCTCACACCTGTATGTTCATATCTTCACAGAGATAATTTAATGTTATTTATACTGATGCATCCTGCATCCCTAAAGATATTTTTCTGTCAGAAGACACACTCTGTTGAAACTCACAGGCGGACGACCGCAATAAATACTAAGGGTTTGGCGAAAGTACCAGCAGAAAGACGCCAGGAAGGCGCAGCTGCGCTTCGCAGCTGCAAGGTGTGCTACCAAATGTTCCCGCACGCGCAGAACGGAACAATAAACTTCCATGCCAGAGTCGAGGGGCGACGCTGGGCCCACATGCGGATAGCTAGTACGCCGAACACGTGTTTTACGACGCAGGGGACACAGAGGTCAGCCCGGCCACGTGCAGAGGGGATGCTAGTTCAATATGGCGAACGAGCATACAAAACCACGAGAGAGAGGAAGGAACGGGGCAGTCAGACGTCGTCCAGCGAGGAGTGTGGACCAGAGCCAGGAGAAACGAGTTCGGGAGAATACATCAAGACGTCAACGCCAGTCGGAGGACGTCAAGCGAGACGTGCGGCGGGAAGAGTCCGAGAAAACGGCAGTCGGCCGACGGGAATCTAGGAGCGCGAAGTGGATCCGTGACGAGACGCCAACGGCAGTCGGCCGTCGTCAGACGAGCAGTGCGGAGTGGAGCAGAGAGGAGGAGTTCGAGACCAGGCGTCGAGACGCCCACCAAGTGCCGAATAGGTCGCAGGTCGCCAGCCGAGAGAGGACCAGCGCCTCGAGTCAGATAAGTAGAGCCATAGGGAAGTGTGAAGAATCGGGCTCCCCCACGACGCAAATCTCCACGTCATGCCTTACGTAGCCTACGTAGCAAAAGGGGAGGGGAGAGTTGTCTCGTGTGTTTCTGTAGAAGTGACCCTGTTAAGCATAAATAAAACTGACTTAGGGTAACTTGAAAACATCCACTTAAATAAACCATAATTGGACCTAGAGACAATAGTGTCGACATATTCCTACGCCCTAACACTGAGGGCTGTCATCAAGTGCTGGTGCCTTACGCCGAGAGCAGATTCCATACCTACTATACGCCATAGNCCCTAACACTGAGGGCTGTCATCAAGTGCTGGTGCCTTACGCCGAGAGCAGATTCCATACCTACTATACGCCATAGCAATAGGGAGGTATCAATACAAACATCTGCATTTAATTTGATTGTGCACAATGCCTAAGGCAAATTATTAAAAATACATTTCTTTTAAATTTGCTTCATGTNCCTGCATTTAATTTGATTGTGCACAATGCCTAAGGCAAATTATT
The DNA here is from genome assembly GCA_002778355.1 of Clitarchus hookeri. NCBI lineage: Eukaryota > Metazoa > Arthropoda > Insecta > Phasmatodea > Phasmatidae > Clitarchus > Clitarchus hookeri. The sequence goes on along the minus strand of NQII01007874.1, from coordinate 80,799 downwards.
AAAAATACATTTCTTTTAAATTTGCTTCATGTTGGATTGCGTATGTAAATACAAAAAATGTATTAAGGCTAGTGGCAAACTTATACACTGAAAAATTCACAGTCGCTAAGTTTGGCACAGTACATCAATACGAGTTTTTGTTGGGTTACATAAAAAAAAAAATTATGTAGTCTTACCTAACTTTCTTATTCATATCAAACTAATTATTAGCATTTTATTTTCAATCGTCGTTTAGTCAAATCTTTATTCGACTGTTATTTTTTCTGCACGTTTGGTGTTGACGAGGAATCCCAACTAATACAACATGTGAAAGTGTGTTTGTTTGTTTGTCCTTCTTAAACGTCACAACGGAGCAACGGATCGACGTTATTTTTTGCACAGAGATGCTTGGAGGGCCGGGAAGTGACATAGGCTACTTTTTATCCCGAGAAAATATCTCATACCCTCGGGGAAATTCTTATTNGGCCGGGAAGTGACATAGGCTACTTTTTATCCCGAGAAAATATCTCATACCCTCGGGGAAATTCTTATTGGAAAATGAAAAAGTACACAAACGGAATAACAATGCAACTTCGCAACTGAGCCACAGATCGACGTAATTTCTTGCACAGAAATAGTCGGCGGACTGAAAGGTGATATTGGCTACTTCTTATCGCAAGAAAATATCTCNTCGCAACTGAGCCACAGATCGACGTAATTTCTTGCACAGAAATAGTCGGCGGACTGAAAGGTGATATTGGCTACTTCTTATCGCAAGAAAATATCTCCAAAAATTTACTTAAAATGTAATCTCCTTTAATAATTCTATGTTAAACGACATACCAATTGTAGTTTAAAAATTGACAATGGATGGCACTCAAATAGTTTCAAATTCACTGCATTTTCTTTTGGTTTCCTTTGATTCTCTTTTCATTTTGGTTTTGTTGTTTAGGAATATTCGAATATTGTTCAATTTATTAGACTGGATTGACCTTTATTACTGATTTGCACTTTGATTTGGATTTGTTGATTTGGTGTTTGATTTTGTTTACTTTTTAGACAGTTTTTGTTGTAGTTTAATTTTTAATAGTCTGTTAAGTAAATAATGCCGCGCAAACGAAAATCAAGTCTTTCAAGAGCATCGGCTCATAAAAATTAATACAAACATTTTGAGAGAGGTACAAGGAGAAACAACGGAGTATTTGTCAGTAGACACAGTCATGGACACAGAACAGAGCAACTTCATATGCTGTAGAGTTCCTGAATTCTCTAGAGTTGTCAGGTGTGCCCTCAAATTAGCTCCAATTAAAATTAGGCGTTTCGGTCATGCTTATGCGAAATTTAGATGCACTGCGATTATGTAACGGGACGAGGCTTCGCGTCACACAACTTGGGCGGCACATAATTGGTGCCACTATTCTGACAGGAGTAGGAAAGGGCGAGAATGCAATCATCCCCCTGATATCTGCAATCCCCACAGACCTCCCGTTCCAATTCAAAAGGCTGTAATTCCCTCTCTAGCTTAGTTTTGCTATTACAATAAACAAAGCGCAAGGGCAAACATTACAGGTACCGGGGGTGCACTTGGAAAAACCGTGCTTCTCTCATGGCCAACTCTATATCGCATGCTCGCGTGTGCCCAATGCCCAAAATCTCCACATCTTAGCGCAAGATGGAAAGACTTACAACATCGTGTAGAGTAGCGAACTAAAATAGTGCTCTGTTCTGTGTTTATAATCAGTGTCTGTGTACTAACAAATACAGTTATTTCTCCCTATAGGTTTGTTACTATAACCACGCGTGCAAAGCCGCTGGTAAAAGATAGTATTATTACATTAGATATGTATGAATGTGTATAAAGTTAAGGAGGTAGGTATATCAGGATCGTGGTAAAAGGAGGTCCATAATCACTGCCTACCCCTCTGGGAGACAGGCGTGAAGTGTATGCATGTTGTATGTTATATGTGGTAGTAGTTTACTAATTTACTATCATATAATATTTTAACTGTATTTTCCCAATTAATTTGTTAGTGTATCGCTGTAAAAAACTACATTATACACGTGCAAAGCCGGGCCGGTTCCTTGTATATTAAATAACGAAACATTTCCGTAGCAATTTGTATGTGGAATTACATTTTTTCAGCTCTAAAATTGCTCTTAATGAAAAAAAAAGCTAAATTTAAATTTGGTTTGGTTAATTTTTTTACTTTAGGCCAAAATATGCGTAGTTTGAAATGTTAAAGGTTTAAATTTGTTCATTTCAACTAACAAAAAAAAGAATAATATTAATTTAGCCTACATTTAGGACCACTTCGACGTAACACGCTTGGTCAATTTTCAAAATTGAAGTCTTGGCAGTTGAATATACAACCAAAATAAAACAGTTTTATCTGATTTATAAATGTAAGAAAGAAATTTTTTTTCCAAGTGTTTTCTTGTTAGACTTTCTTGTAAAAAATTGGATAACCGAACACGCTATTTAAAATTAATATGTTTCTCACAGAAGTTGAAATTAGAAAACTTCCCAACAAAGAAAAAGAATGTTCAACTGTGCAGAGCACGTGAACTCGTTTTTATAACTCACGTGACTCTGCCTGGTAAGCACGGTGTCAGAGTACGACTCGCCCGGGACGGGAAATATTAGCCAACAATTTGGAAAACTTCTTCCTAAAGCATTCGTTTATGTTGCAAAGTTAAATCTCTGCGTTATAAAACGCTAGTTGATCCTACTGAGTTTGTTTTACATAATAAACACCATTTTTGTTCTGACTGCTTTTTTTGCAAATGATCACGCTTCAAAATAATCTGTGTATTTTTTATCATAATAACTCGTGAAATTCGACTGTTGTGTAGCAGAGTATATAAATTGATATTTTGGCTTCTTATGATTGTATTTTGATTTTTTTTTGTGTTAAATCATTCCTAAATTTTAGATGTTAAAATATACCTACTTCGTTTGAGACCCTCTGCAGTGTACATTTGCGTTGAACAGTTTTTTACTCTCTGTGGAAGAAGCTAGTGAACCACCAAAGAGCTAAGGCTGGGATGTGTACAGTACATCAGAATCTCACTACATGTCATCAAACCAGCATGGTCATTTCATTGTAGTCAACTATACTACCAACAAATCGAATGGCATCTCGCAATAATTCAAGCTAGCAAATGGCTCCTATTATACAATGGAAAATTCTGCAGCAGGGTTCAAGCAGTTCATAAATCAGGCTTCCATTTACATAACTAATTTATAATCACCTGAAAATGTCACAGATTCATTTAGGCACAAGTTAGACTTAATATTTATATTAGTTGCTGTCGCGATTCAGCCAGTTACTTATTTGACTCACCATAGAAGGCTCGTCTTCCTATAGCGTATCCGAAACAAAAGAAGTGACCAATCACAGACAACCAATAGAAATTTCATTTACAACCAGCCAATGAGGTAACGACATGGGCCTGAAAAAACGTACATTCAACTATGAAGTCTAGCCCAGAAGTCTTTGAACCTGGCAGTTGTTGAGGTTTGTAACAGTTAAAATCCTTCTAAAAAAAAACCCATTTTCTACAAAATTATGTGTAATCACTCTGCTTTAAAATGGAAGTTCCCTTGACAGGTAAACCATGAACTCTGCTCTATGCACAGATTAAAATAGGATAACTACGTTGTGGTTACCTGTCCTATTTTTCTAAGTCTATCAAAGTAACTGTACGTTCATAATAAGTGCAACTGCATTAAAATATACACAGTTTTAAGACCGTTTTTCCTTCGCCACTTATGTTCATTACATCCAGAAATGAGTAGATTACATCGCCCCAACTGCAGAAGCCTGAAATATCTACAAGAAACTATGATGGACATGTATGCCGTGGATTAAAGGTGGATTTTAACTCACTGGAAATATTACATGTCGTAATGGACGGCTAATATCGATTATCAGCTGTAGGTAACGATCAGCTTGAACCGCAGAACAGTAATGCCTGAATTCGGAGCGTGCTGGTGCCGCACGAGTATTAAATCGTTTTTAAAAGAGTAACAATAAATTATGTGTTAAACCCTTATTAATATACAACCGTGTACGATTGGCTGGATGCAAGACGAAGAACAAATTCATTTGAACAACCACTTTTAATGTCGTTCACGTTCTCAAGCAATCGTTTTTCGTCCACGAAATATAGTTCATTCGCAATTACTTTAAACTTTCCTGATGCCCTGCTGAAGTTCTACTTTCAGGATATTTCTCCGCCTCATGTGAACACAGCTTAACCCAGGCTAGAAAATGACAGAGGGACAGCGCACCGAGTTCATGTACACTCAGTTTAAAGTAATAATTTCTATAAGAACGACTTCTTACTAGGCATTACCAATTCTCATTCGCCCTGTATTTATGCATATTTATTATAAAGGAAATAATTTAGTTTGTAGATTAAATATAATTAAAAGTTCGATTAAATAAAAAAATAAGGTCTTTTTATGTAAACTAAATTTTAAAAAAGGTTTGTGATAGATGGCATTATTTCGGAAACAACCAATCACGTCAGACATGGGGTGATTTTTCAAAGGTTTAATTCAAAAAGTGTGAAGAAATGGCGAAGAGAATATAATCATAAACTTATTATTACGTTGAGCGGTCGTACCCCAAGCGCGGGACTTGAACATGTAGTCTGGAGTTGTTCGCGATGTTACCCCGGCCCATCGCTGAGAGTGAATGACGCACGGCTTGAGGGAGGGTAGGGCTGGTCTGTCCCCTCTACGCGCCAAACTCTGACATAACGTGCCCTGAGTTGAATACGCCCCGGCCCCGAAACTCCGCCCAACCACGCCGTATTTCCAGCCCTGCGAGCTAAACGATGAGCTTGGCGGTCTCTACATAACACTCTTATCATGGATACATGAATCGCTTACGATTCTCTCTGACGAAAATTATACTTACAGGCATGACTTACATATTTGATATACTGAGTAAAATGCCTAAGAAACGTCAAGTTAAAATCTGACAAAAGAAACATCGGATACACTAAAGAAGAAGGAAAATGGGAAGTTGGGCCAAGGGCACGAGGGTGCGGAGCATTGAAGCTGTTCATGCTCTGTCATTCCGGTCACCCGGCGGCCATATTGTCCACCATGTTGGATGCCAGTGACCATGATCTTGACCCTTTACCTTGATCTCAATAACCTGTAACCTTGAAAACCCCAAAAAATCCGAAAAGATTCCAAAAATGTATAAAAAAATTATTTATTTTAAAAATTTACAAAAAATATTTAAAACATATTAAAAATTATTATAAAATGTGTTATTAAAACTATAAAAATTATTTATAAATGTATTTTAAAAAACTTTTATTTCCGAAGGCCCCCCAGCCCCAAGCCCAGCAGACAACTGACCAACACCACCAATTGCTATAGGCTGTTAAGTCGGCCGGTCTTCAGACCCACCACCCCTCACCTATACTCAGTCTATCGTATGCAGCCATCTTGGTTTTTTTTTGTCATTTGTTTACACATTGCTGGAGGATGTCATCTTGGATTTCATATGTTTACTTTTACATCACCTAGGTGGTGCTAGTGTATTAATAATCGAGGTTGCCACCAGGCACCAGCCATATTTTTATGTTTTTAAAGTATAGGTTACGCTGTCAGCACCCTCCATGTTGGATTCTATTTTCAACACATAGGTGACGTTAATTTCTCGATTATGCTGCCTGCTATCGGCCTGTACCGAATCGTGACATTGACCATTCCTGCAAAATACATAAACTGTCATTTATTGTGTTGTTTTATTTTTCAACATAAGTATTTTATTAAAAATAATTTTACATAATGCATAGGTGTTCTTAAATTAACAAAACACAGGCTATTTTTAATAAATAATTTTTTTTTATATTTGTTGATGCTCAAAATAAGAAAACACATAACAATGGTACATTATTTGCAATCATCGGTGTTCACTGCTCGATGTCCGTTTTAGCCACCCAGGAATTGAAGCGAGATGAGAAACCCCACCACTTGATGTACGCCCTACCGTTACGTTGTTTCAACAACTTCTTGATGAAATACATGTCTGGAGACTTCGTAGGATGGATCTCCTCGGTGTAGAAACCACTATGGATGGAAACGTTTTTCCGATCCTCGAGAAAGTAGGTCCTAGGAGCATAGTTACGTATACGCCGCACACAAAAAGTTTGGGGCTCCAATTCGCTGTAAATCCTTTCTCGATGATGCCTTTCTGTTTGGAGATGCGCACCAAGTCGCCAACCTTGGCTTAAGGCTTGCACGGGTTCCCTCTTTTCACGTCAGTGTACACGGTTCGAAGCAGGGGGTCCTTTTTTCATGCATTCGTTCCTCATGCGAGTAGTAGAATACACTGTAGAATTATACTCGCGAATGGGTTTTGGCAGTAGTACATGCAACTTGTAGCTCCCATTCGCAGCGAAATGCCTCCATTGTTCCTTTCAGAGTCCTGTTAAAACTCTCGACGATAGAAGTTTTGAGATTGCAGTACATGGAATAACGATTCATGTTATGTTTCTTCATCAGGGCCTTGAACTATGCATTGTAGAATTCCTTGCCCTCGTAGATTTGTAGATTAGTCGGGTTGCGTCGTTCGCGCAATACATCTGCCATGGCCTTGGTATCGTCGTGTGCATTCTTTGACTTGACAGGCCTGGCCCCTGGCGAATTTTCTATATGCATCGATGATGGTCAATATGTATTTTTTAGCCCTTATTGACCCGAGCATATGGTAGGTATAATCTCGACGAGTTCGGCTTGAATATGTCATTCATCCCACATATCACGAACTTGCAGCGGCGGCAGTTGCGTCTCGCAGATGCCTGCAGTTCATTGGCGATTCCCAATCGACTCATTCTATGTAGCCTCCCTCCTTTAGTTCTTCGACGATTGGAACTATCTCGTTAGTTTGGGAGTAATTCCTAACCCTCTGCGAAGCGCAAAGTAGTCGTAGTTTATCCACAAGCTCATTTAGGTCGTCTCAGAATACATAGTTGGTGTTCTTGTCGTCGTCTATCTTATTCAGAACTTTGCCGCTTTACAGTGCTAGGCCGCTGAAGAGGTCTGCAAGAATGTCGATTTTTTCATGATCTTCGTCCTTATAAGCGCTGGTATCGCGATCATTTATCTTGGTAAAGCGCATGCGTGAGTTCGAGCAATGGCTTGTATTCAAACAGGTTGGATTCTGTTAACTCTCTGGGCTCCTTGCGAAACATAATTTCGTAAAGCCCAGGGTTTCCACGTGTCTTGTAATCGCCTACTCGGATGTTCCTACCAGGTATAAACTCTATTCCATCAGTACTGAGGAACAATTTATCATTATGGTTATATACACAGTATGTCGTATCATAATTATGAGATGTGTAAGATCGTAGGTAGCAACGAACGAGAGCATTGGGATTGTAGACTATCTTCCATACTGTATTCTTGTGTGGCTAATCCGCATCCAATCCATCGTCCCGATCTGTTTCTGCATCATCATGTTTTCGGTTCTTCATAGACGCAGCATTATCGTCGATTTCATTCTTCACGACTACGGGTGCTCCATCTCTTTCCTTGAGCACTTCGAGACGACGAGTAACATGCTTAAAATTGCTTCATTTATAAGGTCACGCGAAATTTGAGATCTCTTGGGGAGCACATACTTCAAGCGAACAGACTATATCGTACGATGCAGGTCGAAGGCAATGTCCGATTTTGCACTAAATAAAAATTGTTACTGTTACTCTCTTTTATTGGTTTAATCATGGGTCTCCGCCAAAATAATTTCGATCTTGCCTAGGCGTTCGCTGCAAACATCCAATATGTCCCTGCTGTAATTTTTAGTATCCGTTTTCGAGGCGAGGTGTGAAATCGAGCTAGGAAATGTATGATCAATGGAATTATTCAGCCCTTTCTGATTATCTTCATTTTCATTCTGTCGATAATTAGCCTTTGAACACACGTAATGTGGTCGTCTATGGCCATCATATCGTGGATGATCTCGGTCTTCACATGGTCCATCTTCGCCTCGAGTTTGTACAAGTAAGTGCGAGAGGATTTTTTATGATCAGCCAACACATTGTGTAATTCCGAGATGAAGCCAGTACCAGTTTGGAGGACGAAATGTTTATTAGCAGCATCCTCGGATCGTTCGGGTTCACCAACATTTCGATTTATTCTTCTACCAGCACCGCAGGTTCCATAGTTTCTTGGTACGAGACATTCTCCATCTTTATCTTTGTCAGGTGACAGCTTGAGGCTACTTTGCCCAAATTACGATATGCTGTACTCATTCTCGATGGTCCAAGATGAACTGTTCGAATCCCAGTTGGTACCTGCTATTATATAGGGGTCAGTCCTAAACGATCGTCAACAATCTGTACTTGTCTTTCCAGCACAAGGCACACGGACACTTGAAATATTACAGTTTTATGTCCATATTGATGTGATCATCATAAACATACCACAAATACATATCGTCCATGCGAAGCAGCACCAGCATGTTTGCATTATCGTGGAGCAGCTGTTTAGGTATGCACGAATAAGTCTGACCGAGGTACACTTTGTCCACCTTCGGGTTCCGTCCCATGCTAAAGTACTCCTGGATGCAATTTTGTTTCTCGCAGGAAATGTCATCGAAGGCAAATATCGAGTTTGCCAATGCTTTGCTAGGAGGAACGATGGTTTCCTTATCACTGCAAGGGAAATAACCCACACCATCCATGGCCTGCAGTTCTTGTGCCAGTCGTTGATTCGGTTGCTTGGAGCGATTTGGAATATAGGGAAATGCTCTCGAACCGAAGGCCATTCTCTTGTTCCAGCAGGCTCAGTAGGATGCAGTTTTTCCCACAATTTAATGGTCCCACGATGTTGCACTTCACTGTATTCGGAAATATGATTACATGCCACGATTCATTACAGATATCTTCATCAAAGCTGTAAATGCTTTACCATAGAAGCAACAAAACAGATGCATTATTAGTAGTTTGTGTCCGTTCATTTCCGTGTCTAGAATGATACTGAATCAAAAAAGTATAAAAGGAATGTATTTACACTTTTCTCGGTCAGTTTACTGCGATGCCTCGAAGAGGTAAGACCTTAGCTGGAAGAGTGATTGTCGATACACTGATCAAAATCCCACCGTTCAAGCTGCACATTTCCGGATAGAGGTTTTGCAGGCCCGGAACCTAGTTAGCTTAAAGGCTGCCACGTGGTGACATATGTATGTATCAATGCACTGGACGAGTCACGCAAGAAACACGATATCCCATATTCCCAGCACAAGGATTTGCAAGCCAGGCACCAGGCAGACAAGATACTTGCACAGAAGGCCGACGAGATAAGAAAATCCTTGGGAGTGTACCCAAAGTCATGAAGGCCAAGGTGACGATGGGCATAGGTGATAAAAGCAAGAGAAAGGCACAGGTTAAAATGGGAACAGGTACATAGAAGAAGAGAAAGGCAAAATTTAAACAGAAAGCTGTGACAACAGGAAGAAAAGCATGCAAGTCTAAGAAAACATCTACGGCAGATTTATTCCATGGCTTTTGACTACAATTGGGGCCATTGCAGCCTAATTGGAGCCACGAGTCGTATCGTCCAAGCTGCCAACACAGCATCAAAGAGACGGAAGCAGTTCTCCGAGGCACAAAGACACAATGCAAATATGGAAGCTATCAGCATGGGTAAAAAACGGCTAACGCCTCTACCTAAAGCCAAACCCAGTAGGAGGTGGAAGTGAGCAAAAGTGACACAGCAGGAAGTGCAGATAATGAAATCTCTAACGAAACGACCGCTGACAAATGTGGATATGGAACTGTTTGCATGCAAATTGAAAATATCGCATTTCAGGGGCGTGTTTATGAGAGATGCTTTGCCTCCTAAACCCAAGAGAGAAGAATGTGCCATAATTAATCTGGATAAGGAAGCTGGGCTCGGTATTCACAAGGTAGCTTACGCGAAATGGGGCTAACATGGAGTTTTCGGAATTTGCGTCCTCCACCCAAACTGCGACATTCCCTGAAATCTACCAAACTAACACACAATTACAAAACAGAGCAGATGACTTACATGTAGAACTGTGAACATTAGTGTCTTCGCTTCTTGGTTCGCTCATACAAGTATATTGCATAAAATGGTTATACATCCAGAGGAAACTAGCAGTCATGTCAATAATGCTCTTAACTTGACAGGTCGTAGCACCGAGCTGCTTGCGGTACAATTTCCGCCACTCGACCGTGAGGGGGAATAATGCATAGGCCTTGTCGATTTTCCAACCTACAATGCAATACCAAACATCGATGAAAAAAAAAACTGCAAGATGTAGATTGTAAAAAGTGGTAATGTTTCCCAAGATATGTCGCCACCAATAGGCTTTTATGAAATAGATGACATTGCAAGGTACATTGAAGATTCGCTGAACCAGACAAAGAATTCGAACTACATGGTGATCCCAATACTCTGAAGAGTGTTATGAGATGAAGTGAAGATATCGGCTTTACGAAACCAGATACTATCAGACTGATGCTTGGATTCGAGCCATGCATATACGAATTTGTCAAAATACACGAGTCGTCGTGGCCTGTTAACATCTTGCTCGTCAATGTGATACAAATAAACAGCAATTTAGCGAATGGCACATTCTCCAATGGCAGGCCGAGCAATATGCTGCGCGAATTTTCGCATATTGTCCCACCAGTATTTAAACTGGTTGTGGCTACGCAAAGCATCATTTATGTTCCGGTCGTCGCGAAGAGAGCACACGAGGTGGTCGAAGCAGTCGTAAACCAGCACGGAGAGTTGGTGAACTTTCAAAACGAAGAAATCACCCTACACCTGCATTTGAGAGGATGCGAATAAGATTTATGGAGACCAGAAACAATAAAATGAAATTTGTACAAAACCTGCAATCAGTATGCTGCAGTTCTCCAAGGAGTCAACACATGCTAGCGAGATTTTTCTCCACTTTCTTGGCCTCAAAGTCAATCGCAATGGAATATTACCTAAATTTCGAAGAGCCATTCATTTTTTATGACGGTGTAACGAAGGTGGAACTTCATGCATGCCAGCCTTTCCTGATTGGACCATACAAACTACCATCGGAAATTCGGATAGTGGTCGAACACCAAGATATCTCCTCGCCTCCATGCCAGTCTTTCCTGCGAATAAGGGGCACTCAAACGAAAGAAGAAGCCAGCATAAACGAAAATAATGAGCAATGAAATTCTTGACCTGATCGATTGCATCACATATTTTCTCAACAGTGTCGAGGTGAACCAGTCGCGTGATGTGGGCATAACTGCTACGAGCAAAAATTAACTTTCACTTTTGTCGTATGCCAAATGAGCTGTCTGCAGCCAAGATGGCAGGCTAGGGAATATAATATGACTACTGTGTTCCTATATAACCTGGAGGCAAGTTCGAAGAGTGCATCCCACTCTCCATGCTGTTGGGATTTGTCGAAGACTACATACGAGTTTTCTTCAGTTCGAAGCAGGAACTGGTACTGCTCCTATTCAATACGCATGTAGACATCATCATGGGTACGGGAGAAAACCTGGAGACAGTGGAACTGAAAATATAGACTATCGAATGGATGCTGCCTCATGTTCAGTTGAGCACTGCTGATAGTATAAAGATGATAGAGAATATGGAAGATGCCAAAACCATCGATGTATCTTTCAGATCATGGAATCTTGAGACATACCCCAGATTTCCAGCAAGACGGCGCATCAACTGGATATTGAAGTCCAGCTTTGCTTCTAAGAATCTGAGGTATATCATTGTTGGGCTACAGACCGGAAGACAGCACAATGTCATAATGAGCCTTTCACAGTTCGACACATGTCAAATAGAAATGTGAAAATATTTTTGAATAGCGAAAACTATATATACGTTGACATGAACATGAACTTTGAAAATGGCCAGTACCTGCTTGCATATCAGATGTATGCTCAATTTCAAAATGCATATTACGGATGCCCCCGATCCACGATCTTAAGCCCTGATACTTTCAAGAGTTTGGACTTGCTCATGGTATTCTATATGAGTAAATAGGACAAGCATATTACCTTCAATGTGATCGACTGCAGTATTGAATTCACTACACATGAAAATATTCCTGCCAACACATACACATTCTGCCTGATACTTGACGACGGCCTTGTATAGTGCAATTGCCGAGATAAGACCATCAAAATACTGTCGTGAGCACAGCTGAGAATATATTATTATAACTCTTCACACATTATGACTGTTTAGTCGTCTTCGAGCATCATCAGATTCAAGATGTACTCTAATATGCAGGGTTTCCAGAACCGAAACGGTTTCGTTCTCAAAGAGATCGCGGTGACCTAAGACGATGATTGCAAAACAGGAACCCACAACTTCCGCCCTCCATACCCCTGGGAACTGTTGTATGAGAAAAGCAAGAAAACCTACGCCTGACTGGCAAGTACTACCCTGGACTCAAATGGGAGGAAGGCAAGATTCCATACCATCAAATGGGTATTTTGTTGCACGACTTGCTGATACAGTACTCTAAGGCACCGAATGATGTAGCTGGACCTGAGCAGAAAAAATGGCTTAGCGACTTGTGTAAATTTAAAGTGGAGGTTGTCGGCGTGCAGGCTGAGTATGGATGCCCTTCTCTTCGCAAAGTCTTAAAAATATATGGTGAGTCGCATCGGCATGTTCATCCTTGGACCAAAAATCGGATACCTAAGAGTAGACACGAAATCGTGCGAATCAACCCGAAGTTTTCGACCATTCTTCACATGCATATAAAGGCAGCAGCATCTCTCCACCTTCAGTTGGCCTCCAGACACCAGACAAAGATGTATTCATTTCACCCTGCGAATGTTTACGAGTGTCACACCTGGTCACTCTACCATCGAATACAGCCATTGGGACAGCAGCTACCTACGCATGTTCACAGAGCGTTGTAATGGTAGTGGCGTAGAGAATTGAAGATTTTCACACTTTCCCCTTACATACACTCTAAACTCGTATCAGTTAGAATAGAGCCAAATCATTGAAAACAGCGAGAATTGAACAACTGATAAACAAGGCCTGCAAAATTTAGGCCCTTATAATTTTTTTCCACAATAGAAGCTATGCTAACATGTTCTGGGGATGGTGAATCCGAAACTGGGTTCAGTTTTTCTCTATCACGTACCAATTGTACCGTAATTCTATTTACTGTTGTTGCTCAGTTATTCGGAGGTATATTATTGAACAAAACACAGTTGTTAATGTATGTTTTATTAAAATATTTTAAAAATGCTAAAATTTACTTATTAATTTCTTTTAGTAGCTATATAGTCCCTTTTTCTCGTGGTAACGAAGGAGCGGGTTTGGTTTTTCTGCTTGTGCGCAGTGCTCGGGGTGCCACTGTGAAGAGTGCAACAGAAGCAAACATAAATAATTATTCCAGATCTTTTTGTCTCCTTCAAAATGAATAGGTATGAAGTAAGTAAGTACCTTTATGCTGAAAAATGTGCATCTTACATAAGTCAGTTACATAACCTCAATTTATGGGGAAACCTAACGTGATATGAGAATTAGAGTAACATTTCCGAATTCAGTACACCAAAATTTTCAATAAAGTTATTTCATCGCAAGTCTGTGTAATCAGTGTCAGAATTTCGCTGATTTATTACTGATTTACGACTGAAAGTCAAGAATGTCACTGATATAAATCACTTGTTCCCAGTTATTTTTTTTGATTCGCCAGTAAGCGGTGGTTTGTCAACTGACATTCAGTGAACGTTATTTCACTGACTGATATCACTGACTCGGGTTCAGAGTGTAGCATGTTGCGAGCTGGGAAACTGCGCTGACTTTCACACGTGTCCAGCAAACACATCTTCCCACCAGCATCGAAGACGCGGTGTCTTTTTCTGCAAGCACGAATGCGATCTCCACGGATTACCCGCAGGGGAAACTCACAGCCACCAGTCGAGAATGTTGAAGCCTCGAGCCAGACGACCTGAAGTCGGAGAACGTTACGTAGGTGTCACGTGACCATCGGTAGTTCCACGAAAGGCAATGCTGCGCCTTCCGATGAATATGCCTCCAGCTATGGAAATGAGCCGGTGCCTACTCGCCGACGACGCTGTCGTCGCCTTGGAAGGTGTACTCCCTAGGCTGCCTGGCCTGGTGTCGATGACCCAGATGTTGGTACTACAGCCATCGAGCCATCGATCAAAAAGGAGTCAAGTCTACACTGCAATAATAATGAAATGGATGGTGAATCGGAAATAAGTAGTGCTGCTTGTGTCGAAGGTCTTTGTATTGACCATGCGATTTGCGCAGCCCTTCGTAGACAGCTGCTGCTTACCACCATAGGTGAATTGCTTAGTCTTTTACAAGATACCCTCAAATCATAATTGAAGACCTGCAGATTAAATAATATGTAATTTGTATTATGTTTGAAGAATATCAATTATAATTATTGATTTTTTGCTGATTATTTATATTTTATAACGCATGCAATAAATATTGAGTAAAAAATGCGGTATTTATTTATNATTGATTTTTTGCTGATTATTTATATTTTATAACGCATGCAATAAATATTGAGTAAAAAATGCGGTATTTATTTATGTGTAGAAAATAGAATCCAACATGGAGAGCGTCGACAGTGCAATCTATACTTTAAGAACATAAACAAATATGGCTGCTGCCTGGTGACTAAATCAAAAACTCGCCTGGTGGCGATATCAATTATTAATATACTAGTACCAATTAGGCGATGTAAAAGTAAACATATGAAATCCAAGATGGCGTCCTCAGGCAATGTATAAACAAATAAAAAACAATNATTAGGCGATGTAAAAGTAAACATATGAAATCCAAGATGGCGTCCTCAGGCAATGTATAAACAAATAAAAAACAATAAAACCAAGATGACTGCGTACAATATAATAAGTACTATTGAGGGGTGGTGTGGGAGGAGACCTGCCGACTGAACAGCCAATAGCAATTGGTGGTGGGTGCCAGTTGTCTGTAGGGCGTGGGGCTGGGGAACCTTCTGAAATGTAAGTTTTTTTAAATAAAATTTTGGTAATGTTTTTTTTTAATAAATGTTAAAATAAAATTAAAAAATTTGACAAAGGTTTTTTAAAATAATTTTTAACAATTTTAAACAATTTTTTATTAGATATTTTGGGTTTTTGAGATATTTATGGGTTTTCGGGGTCAGAAGTCACCGGGTCATGGTCAGAGGAGAGGTCAAGGTCACCAACATCCAACATGGCTGACAAAATGGCCTCCGGAGGACCGGAAAGACAGAGACGAACAGCTCCGGTGCTCCGCCCCCCCCCCACACCCTTGTGCCAGATTAGGCCAGATCATTCTATTCACTAAATCAACCAAAACATGAAGTGTTTATTAGGTTAATGGATTAAGGTGTGTCTTAAAAACATGCACATTAATTTATTCTCGTTTTATAAATTATTCCTCAATATGTATCACAGAATAATATATCATTCACCTAATTGTTCTTATATATTTCTAATGTGTTATACACAAGTAATTTCAACAAATTTTAAATTGTGTACGGACTATCTCACTAAATACCCTTGTTCAAATGTTGATTGCATTTGTTTATGACAGCAGTACTTGGTTGACGAGAAATAGGTTTGGCGAAATTGTCATATGGAATTCCTGCCNGGTTGGAGGCATGGCCCACGTGGCTTATCTTGTGCGCACGCCTATGGATGGGAACCGTTAAGGCCCTGGCGTAACTTGCGGTTGGTGTTGGTGGTTGGTAGCAGTTGAAAATCATTTCAACTCGCGTTTGGTGGTTGCTGTTTGTGTTGTTGTTGGTGGTTGGTGTTGCAGCGAGTTGGAATATGTTGAACTTTTGCCACCAACCGACCGATTAGAGAGCGTTCTCTAGTTTCTAAACGTGTGACAGGGAAAAAGCTTAAAAATGGCGGGAAATAATCGTGAAAATATAACTATCTATCTCGAGCAGATAATATATGTTGTTAATAAGGAACCACTAATATTTATTATTAAATCTCTCATGTGTAAGAACATAAAAGTTAAAGCAAACCATACAAATCTATTTTAATTGCATGCTTTTGCGAAACAATTGCACGATTACAGACAAATTAGAGTTAGCTGTGTGAATAATATTTTTTATGAGATGTAGGGCACTTAATTTTTAGCATTACGAAAAAAAAAACAATGTTTTGAAAAAAAAAGTATTCTTAAGAGTCCCTTATTAAAAAATTTAAGAAATCTTAGCAATTCGAGTTTCGTACGCTTGTTTATAAAGAGCCACATACTAGGAATAGCCAATCAAAACAATTGGTATTCAATTCTTAAGATTTTACTATCTGTTGTCACAACAACGAAACCATTTACGCCAACGCCAACTTTGACTATTGTGCCATGGAAGTTATCACACACCAACAGAAAACTACCAACACCCACAATAACCAGCCACCTACTAAGTATGGGTGGGCCAGAAAGTGTCCTGAGAGAAGCTACTCGTGTAGTGAACTTGCTTATGAGAAACCTGCATGACGTGTTGTTTACTCCAGAAACTGCGGTCGACCTTGAGATGGGCAGGAATTCCCTGTGCTGTGGCAAAGAACGGAGTGCGGGAGTGTTCACCAATCACGATGACTNAAAAAAAAAAAAAAAAAAAAAAAAACATCTGTGGACTAACATAAACAAAAAGTCGTAGTAACCAAATTTTTGGAAATATCGCCTAGATTTTTAAATTTAAGCTAATGTTAGACTAAACAACGCAGGGAGTCAGCAGCTATACGTACTTGGGTCTATAACAAGTCGCATACCACGAAGGCGAAGGGAAGTGGCGCGCCATGCGGGGAGCGCCTGCGCATAGGACACCGTAAACTCGAGGTATGGACGTCGCTAGTGGTTGCTTGTTAGCACACGTGTCAAGCTACACTGCTACATGAACAATGGCAGATTAGCAGTTGAGTAGTAAAGGCTGCCAGAAGAAGTGATTGCATTTTATGTCCCGCATAGCGCGCCAATTCTGCTCCCCAACGNGTTGAGTAGTAAAGGCTGCCAGAAGAAGTGATTGCATTTTATGTCCCGCATAGCGCGCCAATTCTGCTCCCCAACGCGATATGCAACTTGCAATGCATGCAGGGACGTATATCTGCGGACTCCCTGCGTTGTTTTGCCTAATTTCAGCTTAAATAAAAAAAAAATACTAAATGACCTTTCCACAATTTTTGCTACTGGGACTTTTTGTTTATGTTAGTCCACNTTTGCTACTGGGACTTTTTGTTTATGTTAGTCCACAGATGCTGTGATTTATATTTTGACATGTTGTTAAAAAACATTTTTTATAACTGGCGACTGAATAGCGTTTCGGTGTGTTTCGAATCCGCCTTTATTTAACGAAACCATGAAACTTGTCCCGGTTATACCAAAGTACGAAAAGAAAACTCACTTCAGACGAGGTACAAATACTACCCTTAATACATAATGCACATTGTAAATGCTATTTCTGAGCCCTGCGACATTGCTTAAAACGGCTTTTCACTCGGCTGTATTTTGCCATGTACTGGTTGGAAACACATGAAACTGTAATAGGGACCTGCACTGAACTTTGCTTCAGACTTTCCAGCAGTAGAATGGTAGTGTCACATATTAAAAATATCATAGGTACACGCAGTACGGCGGAAACTCTACATGCCAGTTCACCAGTTCAGCGATATGTGCGTACGGTTCACGGGGCACTAAGAAGACGAATCAGTGTCGCCCTTATCGTTAGCTTGCTACTGAGCCTCAAACGCGCTAATAAGCTCCAAGACGGCGGCGCCCTTAACAGCGAGGTCTTGAGAGCCGACGAGGGCGAAATGAGATGAGTATGGAGCAGCACCGGAATGAAAGGGAGGGGGAAACGGGAGATCCCCGAGAAAACCCTCTAACAAGTGGCATCGTCCGGCACGGTTCCCACATGCTGAAATCCGGGAGCGATCCCGCCGGGAGTTGAACCTGGTTCGCCTTGATGGGAGGCGGGTTGTCTAACCACTACACCACTGTGACCCCACCTACTTGGAGTTATTTTTCACGTCTGTGACACAGAAGTGCGGGAGAGACAAGGGCGACAATGCCAACCTGTCATTTTGTTGGTGTAAAGTCTGGAGAAAGGTTCAATGCGGGACTGCTAAGTGTTTTTATACGTATCTGACGCGTATACTTTGAGGTACAGTGCTATGAAAAACCGGTTTTTAGTTATGTTTCAGTGCTCTGGAACGGAGTTTATAATCCCCCATGACATCTCGAGAGTAATCACAGACTTCGTCTGGCGTGTGTGTTCTTCTCGTAGATCAGTACATTGGGTGCACATCTTTTATAATCTTGAAAAATCTCCAGGTCATGCTCGTGCCTTAGTCCTATAACCAAATACAACGAAATTATATTTATATTCGTCTTGTTATTAGTCAGGAAGTTATAGTCAATTCACGGTTTCTGCACAATTTTTAAATAAAAAATTTGAAGGTTAAAAAATTTGTTTGNAATAAAAAATTTGACGGTTAAAAAATTTGTTTTTTGTTTGCTAAATATGTGGTGTGTCATATAAAGCTGCCTTATATTTGGATAAATTTGAAATTTACTTATATTTTATCTATAGACTATTATATTTAATTCATTACTAATAGGAATAATGACAAAGATAAAATAGTTGTGTTGGTAATGTCTAGTAAGAAATAGTTCTTATGCGGAATACTATTACACTGAGTGCGCACGAACGCGGTGTGTTGGCCATCTGGTGGAATTTTTTCACCGTTGTCCGCACGAGGTGGAGGAATATCCTCTTAGTAGAACTTTAGCAGGGCTTCAGGAAAGTTGGTAGTGGCCGTGAATGGAGTATACATTAATGGACTGGATCACCCTGATATCTTTACATCGTCGTTTAAGTCCTGGTACACCCACATGTTGGTCTCATTTAATAATTTTAAATATGTGCTTGCGTCTTAGATATTACAGTCAGGATCCACCGTTGTTTGCACCGATGTCCCTAACCTTCCAATGCGGCCCTGAACATCCACAGTGCCTCGATCTAGCGGCTTCCGTGGAAAGGTCAGCAGGCTTGTTTACAGTTAAGCACGCTGCTCGCCGAGACAACAGGTTCTGCGCGATCATCAGCAATTCCGAGGCGTAGATGTGGCTGTGCATTAATGTAAGGCAACATACAGTCCATCACTGTTAAGGCTGTTCAAAAGCCAGCATTTTCCTTCTAGACTCTGAAAATATTTCAAGGTATAGGCTATTCACGGTTAAGTGAGCACTTTCGAAAGCCCTTTAATTTGGAATAACATTCAATAAAAGTTTTTCAATTTAGCCTTAGACGTAANGGAAAGTTGGTAGTGGCCGTGAATGGAGTATGTATTAATGGACTGGATCACCCTGATATCTTTACATCGTCGTTTACGTCCTGGTACACCCACATGTTGGTCTCATTTAATAATTGTAAAGATGTGCTTGCGTCGTTGATATTACAGTCAGGATCCACCGTTGTTTGCACCGATGTCCCTAACCTTCCAATGCGGGCTCGCCGAGACAACAGGTTCTGCGCGAGCATCATTCATTCCGAGGCGTAGATGTGGCTGTGCATTAATGTAAGGCAACATACAGTCCATCACTTTTAAGGCAGTTCAAAAGCCAGCATTTTCCTTCTAGACTCTGAAGGTATTTCAAGGTATACGCTATTCACGGTAAAGTGAGCACTTTCGAAAGCCCTTTAATTTGGAATAACATTCAATAAAAGTTTTTCAATTTAGCCTTAGACGTAAANAAGTGAGCACTTTCGAAAGCCCTTTAATTTGGAATAACATTCAATAAAAGTTTTTCAATTTAGCCTTAGACGTAAACTTCCAAGTGGTGTTGAATTTACACACTGTGTTTATCCCTTCCATAGCATTATATTTTTTTTTAAATTTAGTTAAAGAATAAAAATAGGCTGAATGGAGAAAGTACTTACGCCCTCAAAAGTGATCACTCTACCATGAACCGCCTACATTACGACTTGGCATCGATGATAAATTGGAAAAATACGGTATATTTTGAAAAATGAGAATCATATTTTTTTTGCGTAAAGTCAGAAATGGAGTGGTTTGGGTCGTTCTTAAACCTCGGTATCTTGAGAGCTAATGATAGTGAAGCGAGGTGAGTATGAAGCAGTGCCGGAATGCAGGGTCGGAGGGAACGGGACATCGCTGAAAAAACCCGTTGAGCAGTGGCATCGTCCGGCACGCCGGGAATTGAACCCGGTTCACCTTGGTGGAAGGCGAGTGCCCCAGCCGCTATACCACCACGGCCCCTTATTGAAAATTTCAACTTTTATATGTGATTCGCACAAATAAAAAAAAATATTTGATTATAAAATCTGGTTTTACCGGCAATGTTCAATCACGGTACTGGAATACTGCAAATCCTTTGAAAACCAACAGTTATTTTTTTGTGGTAAGGGCGTACTTATGGCTACTTTGACATTGAAATTCATCTCAAATGTTTAAACTCAAATACGGCCGAATCTCGTTACACATTTCCGAGAAATATTTTTCATGACTTTCTTTTAAAATGAACTATTATTATGAGCTGTAGCGTTTCTACGAGTAACATTCGAAATCCCTGTGACTTACTCCACTTTTTTTTAAAGTTGTTATCCCTCCACGGTTACTTCATATTAAGGCGTACGTCAAACTGCAGCTATTTTCTCCATTCGAGGCTCAGAAGTGCGGGAGTGATAAGGGCGACACTGTGGCACACATCAAGTGCCTCATCGCCTCTACGCGCAGGGCTCTGAACTGGCGTGCAGTGTTCTCGTCGTGTTACGTGTGCGCCTATTGCACCCTGTTATTGTATAATGTTAGTTAACATACAGCAGACTGAGAAAAACATTTTCAAAACGTCTGAAGGATCTAAAATTATGTATATATTTACAGAATATATATATATGTATATAGGATGAATCGTCAAAAATTTGATATTGATGTACTGGTTCGACAGAATTGAAATTTAGACAAGGGATCTTAATTGTAGCCCAGATAGAGACTTTAATACATATAAGAATGTGTATTACATGAACAGAGTTACATTTTTTTCCATATAGAACAATGCCTTTTGACATTAAGAATATAAAACTACAGGGAATTAGAACGTCAATGATGTTTGCAGGATTCTAGTGCAAGAAGTTTACGAGCTATCGTAATACGAGTATGACCATTTTAAATACCTCCAGTTGTTTGCTCCATTTAACTGTACCGTGTTTCAGCACGCTCTTAAGAAACACAAAAGTGAATAAACAAACTACGTTAACTCCGAAGAAGAAAGAGAAAACTATGTTTCACAGTATTAGGTAATACCATCTTCCAGCAGTCTTACAACTATGTAGTATGGATTATCACAAAGTACTGATAATGAGGACCCAATGCAATCAGTCTAAAGGAAACGGATCGATACGCAAGTACGAAAATTGTGGCCTAGTAACTAAGCAGTAAAATGCAACAACCACTCTCGGTTTTTAAAAGTACCATGTTGCAATAGCACGTTAACTACTTGCAAAAGATTCCTGAAAAAAAAACCCCACCGGCATTCTAATTTCCTCCAGTTTTATTTTCTTGATGTAAATAGGCATTCTTTCATTAGGAATAAAATTCAATTTCGTTCACGAAATACACATTCATTTAAGTATTAAAATCGGTTTTGGGGCTGAAGCTATGAGCCATTGTCTAAAATTAAATTCTGTGGATCCAGCACATCAGTAACACCTTTCATTTCCGAAATATTTGCGTTGAAAGTTATAGATGATTCATCTTATTTATATAAACGATGACTCTCAACTATGCCAACAAACTTCGGAAGGTGATTCATTATGAAAAAAATAAAGGAAAACAATTGTGACACTTTAAACCCAAACCGAATATTAAGAGGGGTATGAGCCCTTAAAAATCGAGAATTTAATTAGCATTTTTTAAAAATATCGGTAAAGAAGTAAAATGAAATTGAATGCTCTCCGAACTTTGTTTATGCTATCGGGATGTTCAACGTTTTAGCTAACCCACATTAATACCTGCCTTGGTGATGAAACTAACAGGGCAGACCACTATCGTATTGATAACAACTTTATTACCGTCAGGAATAGTGAACATTTGATGTTCTTTTATCGAGAAGTGCGACCTAATTAACAAACGTGGCCCTCTTCTTATAACAGCCTACGACCCACCGTTTTCGTTAAAAACGCACACCTTTCTTCACGTCCTCGGCATTCTATCGCTGCAGCAGTGGTTTGTGTGCGTTTTTAAGGAGAACGGTGGGTCGTCGGCAGATGTTACAAGGTGCCTACCGACCCACGTACTCTCTTAATATGAATCACTTACCATTAAACTACGTTTAGTCTCTTCACAATAAACTCAGACTATTTGAAATACCTGCTTAAGATCTATTTGTAGGCACATAGTGTATTATTCCACCTAATGTAAAATTAACCGTGGCATGGGCCTCATTACTTTGTTATTGCGTTGGTCGAGTGTAACTGAAATAATTAGGAACGTAGGCATTTTACAAATTTGCTTATCATCACATTTATTCGGATTAATAAAACAGAAAAAGTAATAAGTTATTTATGTATTCACAAATGTTTACTTGACACTTTTACTACAACGTCAAGACATGGATCTACTTTCCCTGCGACGTTGCCAACCCCACAGGCCGCATGCCACTGAGTGTGCCCGTTTAACTATATGCAGGTAAAGGCAGTAACATTTTTCCGAAGTTGTTTTCAGAATTGCTCAGTTGATCGTGAACAGCCTTTAAATAAGTTAACACCCTCTTAATTATTCAACATACACTTCATTCCATTTTACTGATGACTTAGTGACATAATCCCCGTTTTTCTTCACTTATTGAATTAGTGACATTTTCTATTAATTCTTCAACTATTTCATTCATTGTTTTTCAGTGACTTGTGTTTTGACTGAAGGGCCAGTAAAACAACTTGCATGAAATTAAATATAAAATAACAACGCATAAAATGATAAATGCCATAAAACATATATTTTTAAATGCGAGTTTCGTATTTTATACTACCATTTTTTAAGAGAACATAAACATTCAGCCTTTAATTTAATTGTTATGTTTTTCATTTCGTTTTCACGTAATTATAATAGCACTCGGTTTTACGGTTTAAACTGCATTAAATGCAGTGAAATGAGTACATTTGTATGTACTTTATTTCTATTAACAGTTGTAATATTACCAAATAACTAATAACGTAAACAAGTGACATACAATATCAACCTATATTTTTTGAATAAAGAAAAGTTATATATATATATATATGTGTGTGTGTGGTGTGTGTGCATGTGTGTATTAATTGTCCGTGTCGACTAACGTTTTCGTGTTAACTCGATTATTAATGTAACGACGGTCTGGAAACGGGATGTTTGTGGGTTGAATTACTGGACACCTCGAAATATTGTTACTCTTTTTAATGACGTTAAATTGCAGAAAATAAACGCTAACTATCGGAAAAACAGTTTTTTTTTCTCGCAATATTTTTTCTGATTTCAATAAAAACAGCANATGACGTTAAATTGCAGAAAATAAACGCTAACTATCGGAAAAACAGTTTTTTTTTCTCGCAATATTTTTTCTGATTTTAATAAAAACAGTATTTAATTCGCCGTACGCAAATGGCCATCACTTATTCAATGATACATTTTTTTCACTGAAATAATTATTGGTTTTCCACCGATTCTAATATGAACCATTTTCACTGACTCGAGTAAAGGCTATTCACGATAAAGTAAGCAATTTTGAAAGTCCTTGTATTTTGAATAATAATATATAAGTATATTTTATTTCAGTCGTATATGATAATTTCCGAGCGCTGTGGAATATACACACTGAGTTCATTACTTACATGGCAATATTTATTATAAAAGGTTGTTTAAGAATTAAGAAATGGTTGACAGTAAAAAAAAACAGTAGGACTTCAAAGCGCTCACTTTACTGTGAAAGGCCTATAGTTGAATTAAACTGCGAACCAGCTGTTTTCCTCTGATTCGAACTCAGAGCATGCCTATCGCCCCTGGGCATCTACACTCAAGGTTCCGAAATAGCGTGCAGTGTTCCCGCTGTACCGCTGGAACTATGGGAACTTATTCGGTGACCTTTCGAAGATGCTCGCCGGAGGTCGTCTCCTTGCACTTTCTATCGATATAGTTCTAAATAGTTGACGTATTTCAAGTGAAATATTTAAATTTGTAGCCAACTAAGGTAGTGGTTATGGTTTTATAAACATTAGACCACGTGTTCGCATATTAGTGAATCATTTAGATTCCCAACAATCCGGCAATTTCAGCTAGAGTGGAGTGGAGAGATTTGGGCAGCTCTCTTCATGAAATTGAAGTGAGGTGAGTATGAAGCAGCGCCTTGATGCAAGGTCGGGGGTAACGGGAGATCCCAGAGAAAACCCGCCGACCGTCAGTATTGTCTGAAACGATCACCACATGCGAAAATCCAGGAGCGTTTTGGTCCGGAATAAAACCCAGTCCACACAGGTGGGAGACGAGTCGTCTGACCACTGCACCATCACGGCCCCTCCTTTACTTGGAGAACACGTGAACAAAGTTAGGAAATCAATGTAATTATACGTATTACAAAATGATTCCTTCGCGATCCTTTCTGTACTTTCAATTGGTTCATTTATCGTTTTATCTCACTGTTGGCGAGACATTATTTTCTACCAACCCACTCACCTATTTCCATGGGGACACGGTGGCTGAGCGGTTAGACTGCTCGCCTCCTACCAAGGTGAACCGGCTCTCAATACTTTGTCGTTAAGAGTCGCCAAAATCTCTCAACTCAACTCAATACCTATTTTCATACGAAACGAGTTCACACGTAGTTTGGACAGAAAACTTATAGAAAGGAATCCTCAAGTTTTCCTTCATTATATGGTTTCATGAGAAATTTTACAGCTGTTACTCGAGTTAGTTATCTCGGTGCGAATGTACGATACATGATTCGCTCACACCAAAATAAAGTGTTTATTCCCTAGCATAGAGATACTCCGTAGGTGGAAATTAATTATGACAATGAAAAAAATTGTCGTGAATGCATACACGCTCTGTAAGATAAGCACGTCCTAATTGTTAACGCAGATTATAGCCATGTGCATACTGATAGTTAATGTCCTTATTATATAAGAAAAGTTGTTGATCCTGGTTAATAAGTAGTAGCCACAATATTTCTTTAAAAGCTTCTTCAGAGTTATTGTTAAATTTTAACTTGTCTATTGAATAATTCGGAGAACCTTCAAAACATTTACAACTTCAATTAATTTCCTAAAAATAAACCCTCTTCGCTTATCTTAAATTTAATATTTACTTCCTTATCTTTTGTTAATAACTGCTACTTGCACATCCTGCATACATAACCAATGGAGGACATGTTTCTTGCAACTAGCTTGTTTTTGAATAAAAAAATTATCTATCTGCAGATTTACGTGATAAATGGTAATTCTCATACGAGATTTGGTGCAAAATAAAGGCATCTTGTACAAGTGGCGCGTGTATATTGCGTTGCAAAATGCTGCTTACGGTTACGGTTACCAAAACAAAACCATCACACAGTTGCCTATACAATCTTGAAAGCTGTGATGTTACGTGATCCACACAGACATGAAACGGACAACTCGCATTCATTGCACGATTCAGACCAGTTATACGTCCTTCTTAACACTCGTTACGTAACATACAGTCGTACTGATCAGGTTTTGCGACTGCATAATTAATTATAAAATGCCTTACACGTTACGACCACCTAAAATTTAACTCCAAGTAGAGATGTGGCTTGTAGTCTGCCGTCAACATATATTTATTACTAGGCGGAGAAATAAATTTTATTTTATTACAATCGTTACGAAGCCAACAGTTACTTTAATACTTAAAAGACTAAACTCAAGAGTATAATGGGCAATGCTAGTTTTATTACTTCTCTGTTCTTTAAGACGAAAAACGCAATGATACGTTAATATTTGTTTAATGTTTACTCTGCCCGAACCCTTTATCACTTCGATTTTAGTTTTTTTCATATTAAAATGAAATGTTTGTGTGCTTACTCGAACGGACAATACGATCTACTGTATATGACAGGACATGTTATTGCAACGCGAACAACCAGGCAATTTGTTCGCTGACAACCGACCAGCAATGAACGTCATACATGCAGTGTGCTGTCACAGAATAGGCAAGTTAACATAACTGACGTGGTGTGGATGTTCCCTTGACTTGGACGTACCCACCCGCTGATTGGCTACACACGAGCCTCTAGCACTGGACTTAATTCCCTATTGGATGGGCTGCCGTGTTAATTACGATGTTGAAGTAGATTATGATACATGGTCGTCAGTGTTGAAGAGAGTTATATTCTTTTGAATTGTATATATATGTTTGGTCTGCAAGGTATTACAGCTAAAGCTGGAAGTGGACTTTTGGAGATCTGTTTTTTTTTCCGTAAGCGTCATAATGGAGGTAACCCGACGTTGACCAGTTCGGCTGAGATGGATCCACGTGATATAATTGGTTGGAAGACAGTGCCAGTACATGAAGCTGTTGTTAATCAGACTGCTGTGATTAGTATTTATTTGTCTCCTGTTCTGTTTTCTCGTAAGAAGATGAAGTTCTAGCTTGGAGATGAAATATGTATTTATAGGAAACTAATTTGTGCAACTTGAAATATGCATGTTATTGGTCATGTAGGGCTAGTGTATAATGCATAAATGTCAATAGAGTTTGTGTGACAGAAATTGGCTCCAGTGGTTCTTATTTTAATGTGACATAACCTCAACACCAGCGTCGCATACGCAAACTAGTATTACTGTCTTGTGTCGTGTTCAATCGTTTCCAGCATAAGGAATAACATTGTAGTTAAGAGGATTTAACCTATAGTTCTTATTTCTTGATGCTTATCTTATTTTCCCGCTACGACTGTCATCTTTGTTGTTCATGGGCTGCCGTCTGGCAAGTGAGAAACCACAAGATTATTATTGAACTGCATTCTAAAGTGTTGCTGCCCAGTGACGCAATTTTCTGTCGTGTGCAATTGGATTTCGCGATATCAGCGGCTGTTTCAATGCTTTGTTATTCTGTATTTGGTGTCCCGAGGTGATGTGGGTCAATATAGGCTGTGCACGGTGAAGTGAGAACTTTTGTGGCCTTAGCTACTCTTTCCTTTCAGCTAGCAACTTTTATTCTTTAAGCACCTTTTTCAAATATTGCCATGAAAGAAGTAAACACAGTGTGTATAATCCACCGCACTTGGAAGTTAACGTCCAAGGCTGAATAAAAATAAACTTATTGACTATTATTCCAAATGAGAGATCTTCCAAAATTTATCACTTTACCGTGAAAAGCGTATAGGAAGGAGGTAAGTGGAATACGGAGAACAACAGTGATGGATATAGCGTTACATTCTGTAGGTTGCCTTGAATGTGTCTCTATGAGTGCAGAATGTGAAGAGATAACCGAATGAGTGTGGATTCAATATTCATTTTAACTTATCCTACCACAGAGTCTAATACGGATTAAGTTACACAAAAACTTGGTAAATAAAATGAACGAGTAAATATATTTCACTGGCTCGCAACAACGAAGTCTTGAGAGGGTGAAGTGAAGTGAGTATGGGGCAGTGCCGGAATGAAATAGTGGGAAACGACCAGCGCCATCGACCGGAACTTGGTAAATGCAACTAAGTGTACACAAAGGGAATATAGTGGCCAATAAAGAAAGCCCATTAAACTAGGGAGTTGCAAATAAAAAAAAATTGTCAAGGAAAATTCTTTTAAGTAAAAATTACTGTTCCACAAAAGGTGCGCCAGGCGACGTAGTTATGGTGAGAAGACGTTGAGGCTAAAACGGCTTAATGAAGAACGACTTTTAGGCGACACTAAATGTAAGTACTCTTATTGATTCGAGGCAAGACATGTAAGGCAAAGAAGGTTTAGACATACGACTTACAGTTAGAATGAAGGTGGAACAATAACATTTTGGTCATGATTATCGCATGAATAAACCTATTCGTTTGAGAATTCGGAGTGCGCTTGTGAACTACTCAGTGACTGCCTCTCTGTCACTACATATGACGGCTGGTGTTCCATCACTAAGCTCAGAACACTGTGCACTATCGTAAGTGCTTCTATGCTAGCGCACTACTTGTGTGTCAGTTGTAGGGCAAGTAGCCTACTATATATTCCAATTTGTTATTTTTTTTGTAGAAACGTTGGTTTAAGGGTTAGAAACAAATGTTGACAAATGGTACGTCGTTATGGAAAAACGTAAATTTGAGAGTAGTTTTGAACAGCCCTTTAGTAAAGTTTGAGATACGTATAGTAGAAGAAAATCAGCATACGTCATCCTTAGACAACGGTGGGAATATAACGTTTCAGTTTACCCTGCGTGGAACTCTTTACGCGAAAACAGGGTGTCCCTATTTATTACTAATGGAAGAGCAGCAACACAGGGATGTGAGCGTCGTGATTCAGAGAAAGTGAATTCTCGCTTTATTATCACTTACGTAAAATCACTCGCCATTTTCTCCATCAGTTTTAGCATTATAGGCTTCCGCCTACCTTCGCCTCCTGATAAAGGTATAATAAAAAAGTATTCTCTTTTGTAATAGAATTAAAATATTTTTTAGATATGTGAAAACTCATATCTTGCACATCTGTGTATTTAAAGATAAATTATTTACACCTTCACAAAATTGACACCTATTAAGATAATCGTGTATGTTACAAGAAATTTATAAATGACTAAAATTTTTTAAATATAAAATAATTTATTTAGTAACATATATGCCATAGGCACATAATACGTATAGTAAACTTATTTTTAAAAGTTTAGCCTTGCTTTCAACATCACATTTTTTAATTTTATTTTAAAGACGTTTTAAAAAATTATTTTGCTTAAAGCAAAAACGAATCTTTACTTCAAGCTGAAAAACACGCCCAAATTTTAACAAGCTATCTCAGTTAAATGTAGTAGATGATTCAAGAAGTCAAATGTTTAGCTGGCTGGACATTCGGAAGGGAACTCCAGCGTTAATGTATACGCCTGTAGATATTTTATATCTGATATCTTATATAAAACTGGCTTATGAATAACAGAATGAATTAAAAATATATAAAACCCGCACAGTGTTATATCAAGATGGAGGAATCCTTTTCAACCAGTTTCAAGTAGTAGCCACGGCGAGCGCTTAACCATCTGAAACTGCAACGTGAATGGCCAGGTATATGGCATATATGGAACCGGCCACGAACAAAAGCACAGTTTATATTACCAAACATGGTATGAAATGCGGCCATACAAGTCCACAAATAACATGACGGGTGCCATACTAGCCAGTAGAACGGCCGCTATGGCAGTCTTTGCACAAGCTTTTACAGAATCTGGTAGCATGTAATATGGAATACTGCCTCGCAGTTTTTCTCGATATTTTAAAATCGGCGTGGGGGAATAGAGTAACATCACAACTGCCAAAAGCCTAATATCAGACAAATATGTTTCAACTATGAACTTACACGTGGCGTGATATGTTGTGAATTTACCGTTGAAAATCCTTTTATTTCCAAGTGTAATTTTTAAAAGCTCTGGATTTATGTGTCTATACCACCCTCAAAGATTTCGTGAAAGTTGGGGTCGTATCATGTTTTTGTCTCATTTTTCGTAAGGGATAATATCATAAATTTTGTAACAGGTAGTTTAAGGAAAATCTGTAATCCTAACTAATATTATAAATGCGAAAGTGTGTTTGTTTGTTTGTTTGTCCTTCTTTCACGTCGCAACGTAGCAGCAGATCGACGTGATTTTTGCACAGAAATAGTTGGAGGACTAAAAAATGATATTGGCTACTTTTNCGCAACGTAGCAGCAGATCGACGTGATTTTTGCACAGAAATAGTTGGAGGACTAAAAAATGATATTGGCTACTTTTCATAGCTAGAAAATATCTCAAAAAAATTACTCTAAATGTAATCTCCTTTAATCATTCTATGTTATTTTGTTAAAAGATGCGGAGGGCTTTGTGTCACTAACGGGGGATTTTAGTAATTTGGTGCAGAGTGATACGGAACTGATTGCTTGCGTTTATCCAGATCTAGAAATAAATATTAATTACTACCACAGGTTATGTAAAAGAGCGATTCTAGCACCCAAAATGACATCATTAATAAAATTTATTCTAACTTTTTGTAAGAGGTACAAGGAGACAGAACGTAGTATTTCTCAGTAGACAAAGTCCTGAATTATCTAGAGTTGTCACATGTGCCCTCACATAAGCTCCAATTAAAAATAGGCGTTCCAGTCATGCTTATGCGAAATTTAGATGCACCGCGATTATGTAGCGGGACGAGTCTTCGCGTCACACAACTTGGGCGGAACATAATTGGTGCAACTATTCTGACAGGAGTAGGGAAGGGCGAGAACGTANCGCAACGTAGCAGCAGATCGACGTGATTTTTGCACAGAAATAGTTGGAGGACTAAAAAATGATATTGGCTACTTTTTATAGCTAGAAAATATCCCAAAAAAATTACTCAAAATGTAATCTCCTTTAATCATTCTATGTTATTTTGTTAACAGATGCGGAGGGCTTTGTGTCACTAACGGGGGATTTTAGTAATTTGGTGCAGAGTGATACGGAACTGATTGCTTGCGTTTATCCAGATCTAGAAAGAAATATTAATTACTACCACAGGTTATGAAAAAGAGCGATTCTAGCACCCAAAATGACATCATTAATAAAATTAATTCTAACTTTTTGTAAGAGGTACAAGGAGACACAACGTAGTATTTCTCAGTAGACAAAGTCATGGACACAGAACAGAGCACTTTATATGCTATAGATTCCTGAATTATCTAGAGTTGTCAGGTGTGCCCTCACATTAGCTCCAACTAAAATTAGGCGTTCAAGTCATGCTTATGCGAAATTTAGATGTATCGCGATTATGTAGCGGGACGAGGCTTCGCGTCACACAACTTGGGCGGAACATAATTGGTGCAACTATTCTGACAGGAGTAGGGAAGGGCGAGAACGTAATCATCACCCAGATTACTGTAATCCCCAAAGACCTCCCGATCCAATTCAAAAGTCTGCAATTCCCTCTCAAGCTTAGTTTTGCTATTACAATAAACAAAGCGCAAGGGCAAACATTACAGGTAGCGGGGGTGCACTTGGAAAAACCGTGCTTCTCTCATGGCCAGCTCTATGTCTCATGTTCGCGTGTGCCCAATGCCCAAAATCTCCACATCTTAGCGCCAGATGAAAAGACTTACAACATCGTGTATAGTAGCGTCCTAAAATAGTGCTCTGTTCTGTGTTTATAATCAGTGTCTGTCTACAAACAAATACCGTTATTTCTCCCTATAAGTTTGTTACTATAACCACGCGAGTGAACCCGAAAGTAAAAGCTAGTCTTTTATAGACAATTGTTGCATTTAGGTTGCTCCAAGGCTGTACTTGCCGACGCCTCACACAACAGTTGCTTGACTCGACATNGCGAAGCCGCGAGTAAAAGCTAGTCTTTTATAAACAATTGTTGCATGTAGGTTGCTCCAAGGCTGTACTTGCCGACGCCTCACACAACAGTTGCTTGACTCGACATTTCAGAGCACCAGAGGAACAAGCACACGTATAGTCTATTCACGGTTTCTTCCAACCTTTCTGAAGCCCTGCGAAAGATCCACTTCCAGGATATTCCTCCGCCTTGTGCAAACAAAGATTAACAGAGTTTAGAAATCTACCCCAAAGAGACAACGCACCGTATTCGCGCGCACGCGGAGTGATAAATAATATTTTGCATGATAACTATATCTTACTGGCTGTTGCGAACAAACCTACATATTTTCGCGACCGTATAGGTCGCGATGAAAATCACACTTTGCATGGTAAAAAGTAAATGTAATTCTATTAACATTAGAATAGAAAGCGCTAAATTGCACACCACAAATGACCTTCCATACTTATGCAATTTGAGAAAGAAAATCGATGGCGTTACACACGCGCAGAACTCTGCTTTATTACAGCGATCACATTGAGTTTGTACTTGGTCAAGTCACCTTGAGAAACTTTACCAGTCGTTCGTAAGGTACAGTTGTCTACAGTCGGTTCACGACTGGAAGAAATTTTTGGAAATCAACCTTTGAAAATACACCATAGCCGTTAGCTACATGCATATAACATTACAAACAGCGGCGAACGCGGATACAGCTATGCCGTTAGGTTGCCAGCACAAAGAGAGGAAATAGTTCCAAAGTTTTAATGTAATTGTTCATTTATCGTTTACAAATGGGTTTCGAAAAGACTTGTATCTTATTATGCCAATTATTAATGACGTGATGCTAACGTTTTTAGATTTCAATGTTTCTTGCATAGTCCTATTATCACGCTCAAGCTGAAAGTAGCGCGGCCATTTGTTTACAAACCTTTGTTCCGTGCGTTGTTGGCGAGGCGTGGTTGACACACGTGCCAGAGAATTAGTGCGATTATCTTGTTTAACCTATAATAATTCATTTATTGGTTTTTTTTACTAATATCCGCTCTATATTATTTCGCGTTGTACTGATTCCTTTCTTTTCTGAAACCTGTATAAGAGATTACTCGTAGTCCGCTAACATGTGTTTTTTTAAAAAATTTATTTCAGGTTTGCTTAAAATTTTATTTACTGTATTTTACATTGTATGTTGCGGTAGTTTTTGAGTGCAGTCATGAGTTCTAGCAAGGTGAAGAAAACAGAAGTCACCACTCATCAACATAAACAGGACATCATTAATCTCACCGAATCGTTGTATTCCCTATTTAGGCGAGGGGAAATGAAACCCTGCAACGTCGCGGAAAGAGCGGCAGAAATGTTGAAACTCTCCAGATCCACAGTGCTAAGGTATGTTAAAATATATGAAGTATTAACCATTGCGTTTGCAAGTTGTGTGTGTTGAGGTCAATTATGTTGGCCTACGAAATGTGTTTACAAGAACATAAAGAAAATTGGTTAATATCTTGATAACGTCGTCGAACGTTGTCTACGTGTCTTATTAACGTTTTATTTGGGTAATTATTAAGTTTAGGGGTTTTTCTGTAAAAATTACAATAATTCACGTAAAATGGTATATTTCCACTCTACTAATAATGCAGAACACGAATATACGAGGGGCANCTACGAAATGTGTTTACAAGAACATAAAGAAAATTTGTTAATATCTTGATAACGTCGTCGAACGTTGTCTACGTGTCTTATTAACGTTTTATTGGGGTAATTATTAAATTTAGGGGTTTTTCTGTTAAAATTACAATAATTCACGTAAAATGGTATATTTCCACTCTACTAATAATGCAGAACACGAATATACGAGGGGCATTGACGTCCAACTAATTTCGTAATATGTGCCCACCTAACCTAACAGAACCTAACCCCACGATGGGTGAATCACTATTTTACATTTTTAAACTAACCTAGGATTGTTCCGTTTAACACTAACCAAGGATTTTTGGATCTTACACTAACCTAGGATTGTAGGGTTTTATAGACTCAAATGTGAGTGTATAAATCACCTAACCAAAAGGTGGTATTACAATGTGTAATTAAAAATAAAAGCTACTTTGTGTTGGAATTTGTGTACCTCTGCGAGGGATTCTTCATAAACCACCCAATAAATACAGTGGAAATTTATTATAAAGACAACTGACAATGGTAAGGAAAATTGCCTGTATAGTGAGTTTGTTATGGCCAATTAATTTTTTATAGGTTATAGAGAGATGGTGCGTTTTAAGATTCTGAAGAAACTTCTTGTTTTGTATTTAGAAGTTACATTGCGGCATTAATTACCATTGTTATATATCACTAAATAGATTACAGTCGATATAACTGGAACTTCCCCTACTATTTAACATATCTGTATCACTTGACTTAACACGAGAGGACATCGTAATCGATGAAATCGCAGTCATAATCTTTTAAGAAAACAATTGTGTATTAATGCATTTCGCCAACACCGCTGTTCTATAGCCGTTTACTTTTAGTTATTGTAAATTATCAGTGTCATATTTTTCACTCTCAGGGCTACATAGCCAACCTAATTTGCATAATTTAATAAAGGACCATAATTCAGTTTCTGGGTTAACTACNTGAAGAAACTTCTTGTTTTGTATTTAGAAGTTACATTGCGGCATTAATTACCATTGTTATAAATCACTAAATAGATAACAGTCGATATAACTGGAACTTCCCCTACTATTTAACATATCTGTATCACTTGACTCAACACGAGAGGACATCGTAATCGATGAAATCGCAGTCATAATCTTTTAAGAAAACAATTGTGTATTAATGCATTTCGCCAACACCGCTGTTCTATAGCCATTTACTTTTAGTTATTGTAAATTATCAGTGTCATATTTTTTACTCTCAGGGCTACATAGCCAACCTAATTTGCATAATTTAATAAAGGACCATAATTCAGTTTCTGGGTTAACTACAGTTACTGATCCCAAAAACATACAGGGGTCATCGTCATGGACAATGCACAATATCACAGCACACAGGTGTGAGCTCCAACCTTATGTTTTTCAATAAATAAAATGTTTATATTGTTTGTGACATGTTAGATTCTGTGCTAGTAAACACAGGTATCAGGAAAACAGTTACATGTAATATGATAAAAAGTTTAAGAATGTCTAGCACAGTAGTTAGAGTCATTCTTATCACGTTCACATTATAGAAGTATCCAAACATACATTTGGTATCCAATAAATACTATGCACCCAACCAACTATTTAAATGTTTATGTTTTGGAAAGAANAGACATACTGTTGGCAACATTCAAGGGTAATACATTTTAATTTGTTGTATCGTGTGGTGATTTCAGCTGGAGAAGTTCCCCAACAGTAGCTGGAGGAAGGATGCCATCATCAATTGGCTGCAGGAGCACAACATTCCGTTTGCTGTATCCTTTTTTTGCAAAATATTTTTGTGTAGTGTTAAATTGTAAGGTTACGTTGTTGAGCATTGCTTTATAGCATTATATGTAAAGTAGCAGTCTACATCAGAGAGCAGCTATTGAAGCATGTCATTTTTTTGAATAATTGGTTTCTAATTTTTGGAGTAAAGATGGATGGATTAATTTCTTTTTTTTATAGTTGCTGCTGTGTTTAGTTGGTTATGTACTTTTTTGTTTTGATCTATGGTAATTCTGTAGCAAAAGGAATCACTACAATCCATAAGTTATTAACGGTACTTCTAACTAACTAATAAATAAATAAACAGTATTTAAAAGTAGTGCGGCTTATGTCTTTAGGATGTTATAACTTAATGCAAACTGGAGATGTTAGGATGCACCATTGTCGCTTCTATAATTATTGTAAACAACAGTTCTCTCTAATATTTTGTTTAATGGAGCAACATTTTTTAGTTATGTTTAATTTGTTATTGTCATTTCTTTACAAAATCTGTGGCAAACTTATTTTGTTCCTCCTCTAAGCATTTGCTTAGCAACATGTTTCGATTTGATTGTTTGAATATTCGACATTAGCGAAACCAATGTCTTTGTGTATTAGTTTTAAGTTAGATTTTTGTTTGGAAAAATATTTTAATATAGCAACAGAGGTAAACAGCATTAAATACGGGCCCGGATCCCAACTAAAACATTAACACAGCGGCCTACCGCCGGCTCAATTATTTGAACAAAGT